>CAUYQU010039000.1:0-47706 GCA_963574635.1 Cheracebus regulus
AATGCCCTGCACCCAAAATGTGGTCCAAGCACCAGCAACATCAGCATCAGTGTCACCTGGGAGCTTGTCAGAAACAGAACCTTGGGCCTAACTCAGCCCTACTGAACCAGCATATGCATATTTTTTTTTTTTTTTTTTTGAGACAGGGTGTCACTCTGTCAACCAAGTTGGAGTGCAGTGGCAGGAACACGGCTCACCACAGCCTCAACCTCCTGGACTATGGAGATCTTCTCACCTCAGCCTCCAGAGTAGCTAGGACTACAGGCACACAGCATCACATCTGGCTAGTCTTTTCTTCTTTGAGAGAGTCTGACTCTGTCACCCAGGCTGGACTGCAGTGGCATGATCTTGGCTCACTGCAACCTTTGCATCTCGGGTTCAAGCGATTCTCCCGACTCAGCTTCCCAGGTAGCTGGGATTACAGGTGTGAGACACCACTCACAGCCTGTTTTCTATTTTTTTGTAGAGAGAGGATCTGTTGCTCAGGCTGAGCTACTGCACCTGGCCAAATGGCAACTAACTATGAACATCATTTTATTTAATCCTCATGACCATCCTATTATTAGACCACTATACAGATGGGAAACTGAAGCTCAGAGAGATGAAGTCAGTTGCCTGAGGTCACACAGCTGGTGAGCTGAGACCACAGGTGTGCACCACCATGACTGGCCTAATTTTTGTGTTTTTTTTTGCAGAGATGAGGTTTCAACATGTTGCCTAGGCTGGTCTCAAACTCCTGGGCTCAAGTGATCTGCCCTCTTCAGCCTCCCAAAGTGCTGGGACTACATTTTTCTTTCTCTTTTTTTTAAGTAGAGACAGGGTTTTACCATGTTGGCCAGGCTGGTCTTGAACTCCTGACCTCAAGTATTACCCCATCTTGGCCTCCCAAAGTGCTGGGATTACAGGTGTGAACCACTGTGCCCGGCCCTATTGCTTTTATTTTTTTTTTTAAGAGATGGAATTTTGCTATGTTGCCCAGGCTGATCTTGACCTCCTAGCTTCAAGTGATCCTTCTGCCTGAACCTCCCAAAGTGCTGGGATTACAGGCATGAGCCACTGTGCCCGGCTCTTCAATTTATAGAGTTACTACACACAGTGTAACAGCGTCAGGCACTGCTCTAAAAGCTGGGGACATAGCAAGGCACACAGCAGACAAAAAGCCCTTACCATTGAGGAAATCCAAGTGAAGAGACAGATGGAAAACAGATAAGCAATGTCTGATGGTGGTGGCGGTACTACAGAAGACAGCAGGAAAAACAGAATGAGTTTGGAGGACAGCTTGGGTGAGGAAGATCAGAGTCTGAGAGGTGCCATTTCAACAGGGAGCCAGAGGAGATGAGGGATCCATGTGGATATCTGGGGGAGTGTTCAAAGCACAGGAACGAGCGCATGCAAAGGCCCTGCAGTAGGAACCTGCATGGTGAAACCCCATCTCTACTAAAAATACAAAATTAGATGGGCGCAGTGGCAGGCACCTCTAATCCCAGCTACCTAGGAAGCTGAAGCAAGAGAATCGCTTGAACCTGAGAGGCAGAGGTTGCAGTGAGCCAAGATTGCACCACTGCACTCTAGCCTGGGCAACAGAGCAAGACTCCATCTCAAAAAAAAAAAAAAAAAGGAACATCGAGGAGGCTGGTGCAGAGTGACTGACAGGAAAGAGGTGGAGATGAGGGCAAAGTGATGGACCAGGAAGGTGAAGGGGCCAGTGAGTGATATTAAATGTAATGGATGAAGACAACCACATGCTGCACTTAGACTAGTGCTTGACTTATGATAAGGGTGACAAATAGCAGCTCCATTGTTGCAGGACCAGAAGCTCTCTTGATTCCTCTTTGCCCCTTGCCAATGCCAGGCCTCAAAAATATTTGTTGAGGCCAGGCGCGGTGGCTCACGCCTGTAATTCCAGCACTCTGGGAGGCTGAGGCAGGTGGATCACTTGTGGTAATTCGAAACCAGCCTGGCCAAATGGTGAAACTCTGTCTCTACTAAAAACACCAAACTAGCCAAGCATGGTGGCATGCGCCTGTAGTCCCAGCTACTAAGGAGGCTGAGGCAGGACAATCGCTTGAACCCAGGAAGCAAAGGCCACAGTGAGCTGAGACTGTGTCACTGCACTCCAGCCTGGGTGACAGAGTGAGATTCCGTCTTAAAAAATAAAAAGCCTGTAGTGACTAACTAAAAGGACATGTCAGGGCTGGGAGCTGTGGCTCGTGTCTGTAATCCCAGCACTTTGGGAGGCTGAGGCGGGCAGATCATCTGAAGTCAGGAGTTCAAGACTGGCCTGGCCAACATGGTGAAACCCCGTGTCTACGAAAAAAACAAAAATTAGCCAGGTGTGGTGGAGGGCACTTATAATCCCAGCTACTTGGGAGGCTGAGGCAGAAGAATCACTTGAACCTGGGAGGCGGAGGTTGCAGTGAGCCGAGATCGTGCCACTGTATTCACTCCAGCTTGGGTGACAGACTCTGCCTCAAAAAAAATAAAAAAGTAAACAGGATGGACAGGTGCGGTGGCTCACACCTGTAATCCCAGCACTGTGGGAGGCCAAAACGGATACATCACCTGAGGTCAAGTTTGAGACCAGCCTGACCAATATGGTAAAACCCTGACTCTATTAAAAATACAAAATAGCCGGGCATGGTGGAATGTGCCTGTAATCCCAGATACTCAGGAGGCTGAGGCAGGAGAATTGCTTGAACCTGGGAGGTGGAGGGTGCAGTGAGCTGAGATCGTGCCATGCACTCCAGTCTGGGTGACAGAGTGAGACTCCACCTCAAAAATAAATAAATAAAATAAAAAATAAAAAGGACATGTCAGACATCCTCATTGCTCAGGATTTCTGCTGGGCTATGAGCCCCATGAGGGCAGGTCTGGGTCTGTCTTGGTCCTGGCTGTACACACAAAAAATGCCCCAACACTCAGCCCCACCCGGGGCAGGGCTCAGGGAACGTTTGTTACATTTGCTGACTGACTGCTTGTCATAGTCTCCAGTCTCTGAATGTGGGCCCCAGTGAGGTCCACACTTCCAGATGTGTCCATGTGTCTGGGAAAGTGAATGTTGGATTGTTCAACATGCACTCATTCAACATTCCTAGAGTGGCTTCTTTGTGCTTGTCCCTATGCTGGGGACACAGCAGTGATCAAGACACGTCTGGCTGTGTCCTCATGGGGCTCCATCCAGTGGAAGAGACCAACCTGTCCCCAGTGATGACTTACAGTGGGCAGGGCTGCCATGAGACCCCAGAGGACTTGGCAGCAAGGGAGGGCTTCCTAGAGGAGGGGGAATGGGAGCCACAACCTGGAGGACACATGGGATAAGGGAAAGAGGGGATGAGCCAGCTGTGGTGGCTTAGGCCCGTAACCCCAGCACTTTGAGAGGCCCAGATGGGAGGACTGCTTGAGGCCAGGAGTTTGAAATCAGCTTCGGCAACATCAAGAGACCCCCATCTCTACAAAAAATTAAAAATTACCCAGGTGTAGTGGCACTTGACTGTGGTTCTAGCCAGTTCAGAGGCTGACAGGCAGGAGGATTGCTTGAGGCCAGGTCAAGGCTGCAGAGCTGTGATTGTGCCACTGCACTCCAGCCTGGGTGTCAACGCAAGACTGTCTCACAGAAAAAAAAGTGGACAGGGGTTGTGTGCCTGGTAGGAGGAAGACCAGGCTGGCTGCAGGAGTTAAGAAGTGTCTCTCCCACCAAGATCTTACTCCTCAGTAAGGAGCCTGGGCTTTCTCCTGAGGTCACCGAGCAGCCACGGTAGGTTCTGAGCAAGAGCTGGGCAAGGTCAGGTTTGCGCTTTAGAAGAAACTAGAAAGTTTCTTCTAGCGAGGCCAGGCACAGTGGCTCATGTCGGTAATCCCAGCACTTTGGGAGGCTAAGGAGGGTGGATTGCTTGAGGTCAGGAGTTTGAGACCAGCTTGGCCAAAATGGTGAAACCCCGTCTCTACTAAGAAGACAAAAAACATTAGCCAGGCGTGGTGGTGCACACTTGTAATCCCAGCTACTCAGGAGGCTGAGGCAGGAGAATTGCTTGAACCCAGAAGGCGGAGGTTTCAGTGAGCTAAGATTGTCACTGCACTCCAGCCTGGGCCAGAGTGAGACTCCGTCTCAAAGAAAACAAAAAAGTTTCCTCCAGCGGCTAGAGTGTGAATGGGATGTGGGGAGGGCAGGATCGGGGCAGAGGACCAGAGAGGACACCAGGCAAGAACCCCAGAGGGTAAAGAGGGGCCTGGAGCAGGTGGCCCCACTGAAGAGGTGAGACCCCCAGGGAGTTGTGGGGGTAGCTGATGGGCCTTGTCAAAGGCTGAGGTGTGGAGCTATGAGAGGAGGAATAAACAGGTGATGAGGCCAGGGAGTACAGGCGGCCGGAGAGCCCCCCACTTTCGAGGGTCTGCTGAGCCCAGCACCTTCAGGGTTCCTATGAGCCTATCAGGCCGTGGTGCAGAGCCTGGGGTTCCTCCAAGAGCAATGGAGTGGCATAGAGTTGGGGGCCGTGTAATGGCAACCCATGGCTGCCGAGGGCTGGGAGACTGCCGCAGCCTGTCTGTGGGCCTGTGTGGGGCTCCGAGAGCGCTGTCTCCCTGGGATCTCACGGAGCCCCTGCCTGGCTCTGCAATGTGGGGTGGCAGCTGGAGCCTGAAGGAACCTGGTGTGGTCCTCAGTGCTGGGCCCTCTCTCCCAGAGGTGTTGATGAGTCCACTCCCAAAAAAAGCACCCCTGGGAATGTAGAGTCCCCACCCCTCGGAGCACAGAGGCCTCGCTCAGTTCACCTATCCAGTGGGTGAAGGGTCCCAGAAACGGGTTGGGCTGGCAAGGCTAACTGGTGCCACCTCTGGAGAGCTTGGCTGGTCCTTGTCTCAGGCAGCCCTGGGGATGTGGACTGATACCCCAATACCCACGGAGTGCTACAGCTAGGTGCCACGCAGGCCAGCTAAGGCTTCACCCTCATGCCTCCCAACCTTGGGGGTGAGTGGGTGTCAGCACAAAAAAGCGAGGGCACACATCCAGAGTGCTCCGAGTGCTGTGCTGAGGCCTCATGGACGAGGGTGCCTCTGCTCATGGTCCACCCGGCTGAGAGCTGTGCTCGGCCCTGCCTGGCAGTGCTGGGTTAGGAGACAGTCAGTGGGCGCACGGGAGGCTCCAGCCTGAGCGCAGCAGAGACAGCTGGCAGGAAAGGGTACAGGACAGCGAACTCCCTGCAAGCAACTTCCCCAGCAATCGGAAATGGGGCCAGTTAATGAAATCTCAGAGGGCTGGTGGGAGGGCAAGAAGTGAGGAAGAGGCCTGGCTCGGCAAGTATGGGTCTTTTTTTTTTTTTTTTGAGATGGAGTCTTGCTCTGTTCCCCAGGTTGGAATGCAGTGGTGCAATCTCAGCTCACTGCAACCTCCGCCTCCCAGGTTCAACTGATTCTCCTGCCTCAGCCTCTCCGGTAACTGTGATTATAGGCGCCCAACACCACATCCAATTAATTTTTATATTTCTAGTAGAGACGGGGTTTAACTATGTTGGCCAGACTGGTCCCAAACTCCTGACCTCAAGTGATCTAGCCACATCACCAGGTATGGCTCTTGACACAGGGTTAGAGTCCCCAGCTTTCCACATCCCGTACCCTGCAGGTCTCCCTCCCGGACCCAGGAGAGTCACCTCATCCCTGCCTGAAGCTGCTCTCCAAGGCGGCAGAGGAAGGCAGGTGCGAGGAGGGGCAGTGCTGAGTTTAAGTTAAACACCCAGATGAATTTATTAAATCCAGACTGTGTTAACGGGTGGCGGTTGAGGGGATGTGACTGAGGGATGAGGGACATGATGGACGGCCATGGGCAACCCGTAGGGGGGCCCGGCCCCAGCCCCACCCCCCCACCCCCTCAGCAGCGCCACGTCAGCTTCACCATGATTCCCAGTGGTGCTGGGCTGGCAGGGCGAGATGGCTGGAAACACAGAGGGACAGAAGGACAGATGGCGCCTCCACAAACAAGCCCTGGCCTGCCCCGGCCCCTACGTCACACGCTGGGCCCTGGCCTGAGGCGGGCCTCCCGCCACCCTGGCCCGATCTGTCCAGGGAAAGGGTGACAGGGAGGGGGGGGTAAGGGGGCCGGGGCACAGGGGTGGTGGTCACCAGGAGCCGGAGCAGGCAAGGACCAGTTGAGACTAATCCTTTTTCTTGTCCTCTGCTGGCTTTGGAGGGCCTTCCTGGGGCTCGCTGGCAGAGCTGGCCCCCTGGGTGGGCTTGGTGGGCAGGGACGTGGAGGCCTCCTCCCTGGTGGCGGTGGTCGTGGTGGGTGCAGGTACAGGCGTGAGGGCCCCTGCTGATGTGGGAACCTCAGCCATAGGGGCGGCGGCTGTGGGGTCCTCTCCGCTCATGCCAAACTCGTTGACCCGAGTGGGGTCGACGCGGTAGATCCACCGTTGGTAGAGGTAGATGAAGAAAACCACATCTGGGGAGGGGCGGGAGGCAGGGAGGTCGGCTCGTCCACAGCCACGTGGGCCTGGGCAGAGGGGGTGTGACGCAAGGGCAGGGCCGAGCCCCCTCAGACTAAGCCCCCCATCGGGGGCCATGGCGCCCCCTCAGACCTGGGCCCCCACCTGCCCACTAGGCCTCACCATCCCGCAGGCAGCCAATCCGGTACATAACAGGCATCTTGATGACAAAGGCGAACAGGTCGTCAATGAAGGTGTTGAGGGCCTTGTAGGTGAGCATGCGCCACGGCAGGTGGGCCACGGACTTGAGCTTGTAGTTGATGAAGAGCTGGGGCGTCATGGTGATGAAGCCTACAGTGAGGGGCACCGTGAGCGGAGGGATGGCCTCTCCTGCCTCTCCCCTGCATGCTCTGCACCGGCATACCAGCCCCTCACCACTTCCTACACCCGGGCACATTCTACCGGCGGCCAATGCGCTGGTGAGGTCCTCGGTCACATCCACAGGGCCCCCTCCCTGGATATGTGAGGCCTTGGTTTAAATGTCCTCTCCTCAGAGGAGCCCCCCATTAATGTGCATCCCCCCACCACTCTGCCCTCCACGGTACTCATTACTGGCTGTGATTCACCCGGTTTTTTGTTTCTTGAGACAGGGTCTCAATCTGTTGCCCAGGCTGAAGTGCAGTGGTGTAATCATGGCTCACCACAACTTCAGCCTCCTGGGCTCAAGGGATCCTCCCACCTCAGCCTCCCAGGTAGCTGGGACTACAGGCACACACCGCCACTCCCCATTAATGTTTGTGTTTTTCGTAAAGATTAGGCTGGTCTGGAATCCCTGGGCTCAAGGGACCCTCCTGCCTTGGCCTCCCACAGCGTCGGGATAAAAGGTGTGAGCCACTGCACCCAGATCTACTTGCTTACGCGTCCTGTTCCCAAGACGCAAGCTCCCCCGAGGATGGGGACTGAGCATACTATTCATGTCCTACCCAAAGCCCTCTCTGACCCCAGATGGAACCACGTGTGCCCTCTGGGCTCCCCACCTCCTAGCTCTGCCCACCCTGGGTTGTCCCTATCTGGGGATGGGTCTGTCGGTCTCCCACACTGGGCTGTGAGTCTCGCCCAGCAGGGGGCCTGCTCTCTCCTGGGGCGGCCATGCCGCTCACCAAAGGTCAGCAGGAAGCCATAGAGCATGCTGAGCACCCAGGAGTACCAGCCCTTGTGCTCCAGGTACAGAAGGCTGTAGACGGCGTAGCAGCCCAGGAGTGGGAAGAGGATCCAGGACAGGTACCGGAACGCCATCTGTGGGGCCAGAGGGTGGGGCTGTTAGCCAGCTCCTCGCCCCGCCTGGCAGCCCTGCTCCCTGCCCTCACCCATCACACCTGGTCTGGCAGGCTGGGCAGGGGGAATTTCCAGGTAGCCCTGGGGACTCTGGACTCCACCAGGAAGCAGTTATGGCAGGTGGGGGACACAGAGGATGGGACACAGGCCATAAAGTGTGGGTCCAGCAGGGAGATGGCCAGCCCCTGGTCCCTCAGGGACGTGTGGGTACTGGAGGCCACCCCCAGGGGCCCACTGTGCGGACACTCACATCATCATACACTTTGGTCGAGGACTCGATATATGTGGACTTGTCCTTGAATGACAGGCGGGGGAAGATACCTGCCACTCTGTGCTCCCGGTCCAGCTGTGGACGAGGCGGGTGGCCATGGTCAGTTGCCAGGCTGTCTCCAGTCCCACAAGCCAGAACCAGCCCCTGCCCTTCCCCACCGTTCCCAGTTCCCCTGCCCCATGTGTGACCCAAGAAATCCCCTGGTGAGAAAGTCCCCTCAGTCCTGGGAGTGAGGCACGCGCTGGGAATCCCCTAGGGGCCAGCTCCAGGGTCTGGCTGGGCCACACTACCCCCTCCCAACCCCTGCAGCCCCAGCCCCAGGGACAGCACGGCGCCCCAGCCTTACCTGGACATCCATGACCTTGGTGATCTTCCAGAGGTCGATGAGGACCCCGATGAAAACGCTAACCTGGACCACGAAGTTGGTCTCATTGTCCAGGATATAAAGGAGGACCACAAATGACTGGAAAACGCCAAAGAAGACGGAGCGCACGGACAGGCCCTCCAGGGACTGCCGGCTGTTCCAGAACTGGATATCTGTGCATAGGGGTGGGGAAAACGGGGGGCTGAGGAGCTGCTGAGACCCTCCTTCAGCTCCCTCAGGCCCCCTTGGCCTGCAGCCTCCTCACACCCCGGGGTGGGGCTGGGTCCTCAGGAGGGGGGCCAAACAAGACTCTTCTCTCCCAGCGAGGCTCTCTCGTTAATCGGGTGGCCCCAGAGCACTAGACAGGCAGCACCCCTGGAGTCCTCCCATAGGACATCAGCACCCAGCACCCCAGGGTGCAGTCCCCCGACTGATGGTGACAGTGACTGCTGCCACGGATGGGGCTCACCACGTGCCAGGTGCTAAAGGCTGGTCAGGAAAGCTGCTTCCCTGAGCCAGACAACCTGGCATGGCATAATCTGGAGGGATGCTGGGTCTGTGCTGCTTGTGGTGCCGGCCCGCTTCCCCTGGGCAGGAAGATCTGTGGCATGCACTTCGAGACCACTTCCTCCTGGCCCCCACCCCGATACTGTGAAGGAACTGGCTCAGGAAACAGACAAGGGCTCCAGTCTGGAGCTCCTTCCAGTGCTCCGCCTGGATGCTGCCAGGGATCCATGTCAGCGAGCTCCTAGCTCTGACCGCGGTGTCACCATGGACAGCCCTCTCTGACCCTGCCCGGCTGAGCATCTAACTGCAGCCACAGGACTCCAGATGGAAGCATGTGTGCTGAGCCACCATGTCTGCAGCACAGTGGTAGAGCCCGGTCTGCAGGCCTGCAGGGTTGAAGCCAGCTCTGTACTCGGGAGTGAGGGCTGTGAATTCTGGCCCATCTGCACCCCACCCCATCCCTGAGCTCCCCCACATTCCAGAGCTCTGAAACACTCCACAGGCTCACTCCACCCTCTCCCACCCCTCAGACTGACCCCCATCCCAACTGAGAATAGGTCTGGAGACCAGGTTCCGGTGGGGACCGGTGGGCCCAAGCCCCTCCTTAGACCAGGGAGGCCACACAGCACTTGTGCCAAATGACGGCTGTACACCCTGCTGCGTGACATTGGGTTAGGGACCAGCCTTCTCATGCCTCGTTTCTTACTGGACCTCAGTCAAGCCAGCTCCTAGGCAGAAGGGTCCCGTCTCCCAGGACAGCTGGTAGATGCTTGGCTGGGGTCAGCACCAGCTCCTGTGCCTGTATGACACTGCATTCTTCCAGATGGCAGCTCTCAATAATAGCAAAGAGCAGCCGGGCAAGGTGGCGATCGCCTGTAATCCCAACACTTTGGGAGGCCGAGGCGGGTGGATCACGTGGTCAAGAGATCGAGACTATCATGACCAACATGGTAAAACCCCGTCTCTACTAAAAATACAAAAATTAGCTGGGTGTGGTGGCATGCGCCTGTGGTCTCAGCTACTCAGGAGGCTGAGGCAGGAGAACTGCTTGAACCCCGGGAGGCGGAGGTTGCAGTCAGCCGAGATTGCGCCACTGCACTCCAGCCTGGCACCTGGCGACAGAGCGAGACTCTGTCTCGAAAAAAAAAAAAATAGTAAACAGCATCCTTTTTTTTTGGAATAGGGTCTTACTCTGTTGCCTAGGCTGGAGTTCAGCGGCGTGATCATGGCTCACTGCAGCCCTGACTTCTCAGGCCCAAGCCGCCCCAGCAGCTGAGACCACAGGCACACACCGCCATGTCCAGTAATTATGAAAAAAAATGTGTGTAGAAACAGAATCTCTCTTTGCTGCCCAGGGTGATCATCTCAAACTCCTGGGCTCAGGTGATCCTCCCACCAAAGAGCTAGGATTACAGGAGAGAGCCACTGCCACGCCAGCAACAGCATTTTAGTACCAGGAATACGACAACTCGTTCCTCCCGCCACCTCCAGGAGCTGTGCACCGCAGGCCTCCCCCTTCAGACTGGGGTGCTCGCGGGAAGGAAGAAATGGCCTGCAGGGCCTAGAGGATGATAGCTGGGGCTGGAACCATCTGCCCCTTCAGAACCCTGTGACTGGGCAAGTGACATCCCTGAGACTCTGGCTCCCGTAGGGCTCAAGGAGCTAGCTGGGGAGGGCACCCAGGACAGTGCCGGGCATGTGGCCCCTCCTCAAATGCTGCCATCAGCATTGTCAGCCTTAGAACCTAGGGACCTTCGGGGCACAGTGTCCCTCCTTCCCACTCGGGCAGGCCCTGTCCACTCAGTCCTGAGTTGCCTCCTGAGGCAGGCAGCCTGCCGGGCAGGGCAGCGGAGCAGCTCCGGGGCTTCCCTGCTCCTGGCTCCGGAGTTCCCCAGCCCTGCTTCCTGGCAGTATCAGCCTGGCCTCTGCCCAAGAGGCAGGCCAGTCCCTCCCTCAGCTCAACACCTAGTGGGTGGGAATTTTTGGGTTGGGAGTTTTGGGGCCACTGACCCTCCCCAGCTCACTATGCCTCTGGAGAGTGGGACTGAGAGACCCCAGGTGGCGGGAGGACATGTGGCTAGGGAGGGGAAGAGGAAGGGGACAGGCCCTGTCCCCCGCCCTCCACAGCCCTTCACTGGCCCTGGTCCCATTCCTACCATTCTTGAAGGCCAGGAACTCGAAGACACTGTGAACGATAGACACGATGATGGTGAGCGCCAGCAGGTAGGGGTTGGTCTCCAGAAGGGCCACCTGCAGGGGACACCTGTGAGCACAGCCCGCCCTTGCCCAAGAGCCCTTCCCTAGCTGGCTCCCTTCCTGTCCCGAGACCTGCCCTTGGGCTGCCTGGAGAGGGTAGGGTGAGCGTGGGCCAGCCGGGAGGAGACTGGGTCAGAGATGGGCAGATGGGGACAGAGAGGAGGGTGACTCACAGAGACAGAAGACACAGGGAGATGGCACTAGGGGAAGAGGCAGAGACTCGAGGGGGCACTGCGGGGAGAGGATGAGGGGACACTGGGGGTGAGCAGCAGAGACCCAACAGTGCTGACAGTCCAGGAGGCAAAGCTGAGCCTCATGCCACAGACACAGGCCAGCATTTCAGGACCCAGTGAGAGGGCAGAGACAGAGTCGGAGGCCACAGCCAGGGAGACGGGGTCTGAGACAGAAGGAGGAAGGGGTGGGTCTAGACCCAAAGGGCCTGGCCAAGCCATCAGAACAGCCTGGGGAGAGGACCCCAAGTCATCTAGAGCCGGAGGGCCGGAGGCCCACTTCCTTTCGCTGCAGAGAAGGGACCTGGGAGGTTGTGAAACTGTGGGCAGAGGAGCACCAGGCGGGAGATCCCACAGCCCAGGCCTGGTGCACTTCCCCTTGGCCTGAGCGCCCAGGAAGGTGCCGGGAAGCCCCGCCCACACTCACCTTCACCGAATCCTGCTCCTCGTCTGACTGCTCATATAACTCATCACCCAGGAAGTTCCAGGGCGACTTGGTGCTCTGGGCGGCATAGAGCTGCCAGCGCCAGAGCGAGAGCGGGCAGAAGGAGACACGGAGCGGCAGGCTGGCCAGGCTCTCGTTGATGGGGTAGTAATCCTTCTGCAGGTTCCAGTAGTCATTGAAGTAGATGATGGGGTAATAGTCACCACTCACCGCGTCAAACTTCACATCTGCAGCACGTGGGGCAGGGGGGCACCGTTTGGCCCGGGCAGGAGGCCAGGGTATCCACGGGCCTCAGACGTCTGGAGGGACCCAACGGGGCCCCTCTACAGAGAATGGAGGACAGGGGACATTTCTAGGCCACACTATGAGGAGCTAAAGGGCCCCCTGACCTCAACAAAGGGGACCAGGTGCAAAAGGGCAGGCAGGTCCTCACGGAAGGGGGCAGTGGTGGCTCAGCTCCAGCCCATGGCTGCTCCATGGGTGACCATATAACCCAGTTTTATAAAAGAAACCAGAAATTGTGGCTTTTAAGTGATACTGCCTCTGTTTCAAAAGTTGGCAAGTGATAAACATTTTTTGAAAACAGTCTGTGGGCTGGATGGGACTTGTGTGTGGACCAATGCTAGTGTGTGGCAGTCAGTCCAGGGGTGGGGCTGTGGGACAGGGAGAGGACATGAGAAGGGGATAGGACAGGGTGGGGAACTTGGGAGGGTGGAGCTCTCCTCCGAGAGGGATGGGGCCAGGAGATGGTTAAGGAGATGGGCCCCAAGCACCCTCCCAGAGGCCTCTGCTAACAGCCGGCAAGGCTGGGAACTTACATTGATCCAGGGGAGGGGGCACGCTGCCCTTCACCCACGGCGTGTGGTCGTCCACGATGTTGATGGTGATGTTGGGGTGCCAGTGGGAGATCACCTCTACGGGCCCATAGTCCTCAGCCCTCTGAGGCGACATGGAGGGAAGGGCCTCAGAGGCAGGTGGAAGTGCCTAGGGACCGTCAGCCTCTGCTCACTTCCTCCCAAGGGTTCCCATGACAATCTTAATCTTTGCTTTTTTTTTTTTTTTTTGAGATAGCGTCTTGCTATGTTGTTCAAGCTGGTCTCGAATTCCTGAGCTCAAGCATGATCCTCCACCTCGGCCTCCCAAAGTGCTGGGATTACAGGAGTGAGCCAGCACGGGCAGTCTCTCTTCTTTCCTCCTTTCTTTTCTCTCTCTCTTTTTAGGGAGAGATGGGGTCCCACTATGCTGCCTGGGCTAGTCTTGAACTTCTGGGTGCAAGTGATCCTTCTGCTTCAGCCTCCCAAAATGCTGGGATTAACCTCCCCTGACAACGTTGGCAGCAGAATATCAGCCATGACAGCAACCGCTAGCAGAAGAATCTCCTCCCTGGGCTTAGAGATTCTGCCACCCAGGACCCTTCCGGCCACCAACAGGATCCTCCCACCCCACAGTGCAGAAAACCAAGGACTGCAGAGGCAGAGGCAGGGACCACCCCTCCCATGCAGGACCACCCGCGGAGACAGGAAGGCTCTTAGTGGCCACTGCAGGTTAACCACAGATTAACAGCCTGGCTCCCCAGCCCATCAAGAGTGACAGCAACTATTAACCCTACAGTTCCTATTAAAGCCATATTCTCGTGTGCCTGCTTGGTGCCAGGCTGAGCTTGGACTCTGGGGCCTGGCTGTGTGGGTCAGAGTCCTGGCCCTGCCACTTCCTGGCTGTGAGACTGAGCAAGTGTCCTCATGGGAAAATGGGACTGTGAAAATGGGATCTTGCTATGTTGCCCAAGCTGGTCTCAAATTCCTGGACTCAAGCACAATCCTCCCACCTCGGCCTCCCAAAGTGCTGTGATTACAGGAGTGAACCAGCACGGGCAGTCTCCTTTCTTTCTTTTCTCTCTCTCTTTTTAGGGAGAGATGGGGTGGGCCCAGGTAACCTTGCCCAGGATCCTCCCTACTCCCTGAGACGCAGTCGCTTCCTGACCACACTTACCAGTGGAGGAGCCCAGTGCTCAGGGAGGGGAGGTGGCGTCACTGAGCCCGCACAGTGACTCACGGGTGGTGACAGATGACAGCCCCAACGGTCTGGTCTGACCTGTGAACGGCCTGGCTGGTCCCTATAGGCCCTGAAAACTCTGCCCATTTACCTTGATCATTTCTGGGTCCGCTTCTGTCTCTCCCGTCAGCAGGTTCTTGGTTTTCTGAAATCGCCTGCGCTTGTATTTGTTGATCACTGTGGGTGACAGGTGGGGAAAGGAGGAGACATGAGACCTGCTGGCATCTGCAGCCTCCGGAGCCTGGACCCCTGGCCATCAGCAGCGGCTCACGGTCTCCTGGCATCTACCTTGCACTCACCTGCAGAGATCAATGTGGCCTGGAACGCCAGAACAGCCTCCCCAAACCTCAACCAATCCCAGTTCCCATCATCATGGGGATGCCACCATCCCCAAATGCCTCAGGCAGAAACCCGAGCTCAGCAGGGCACCGTAATCCCAGTACTTTGGGAGGCTGAGGCAGGTGGATCACCTGAGATTAGGAGTTCAAGACCAGCCTGGCCAACATGGTAGAACCCTGTCTCTACTAAAAATACAAAAATCAGCCGGGCATGGTGGTGGGCGCCTGTAATCCCAGCTACTCGGGAGGCTGAGGCAGGAGAATCACTTGAACCCAGGAGGTGGACATGGCAGTGAGCCGAGATCATGCTGTTGCACTCTAGCCTGTGTGACAAGAGTGAAACTCTCTCTCAAAAAATAAAATAAAAAGTAAAAACAAATACATAAATAAAAACAAGTGACTGATTGTGGCATCTTGAAGCTTTGGAACTCAACACTCACCATAGCCCCAGTGACCTCTCAACCCTCACCTCTTTCCACTTCTCAAATATGCCGACCCGGGGTCTTCGGGCATGCTGCCCCGTCTCCCAGGAACGCATGCCCCTACACAATCTTTGTGGCCTGGCTTCTCCGCAGCGTTCAACTCCCTGGTAGAATGTCCTTCTTCCACAGGGCTTCCCTGGCCACCCAACGGACTGGGGCTACACAGTCATTCTCCTGCCAGCTATGTTTACTTCAGAACATTTCACCACTATCCAAAACCACCTACCGGATGGTTTACCTGCCTGCTGTCTGTCCCTGCAACTGGTCTGCAAACCCCGTGCAGGGATGCGCGTAGGTACAGAGCCTGTTTTAACACACATGGAGCGCCTGCACAGGCTCAGTGATGACCAGTTGAATACGTGACTATAAAGAGGCAGCAAACAGTTCCAGAGAAGGCCTGAAGCCACCAACCCGAGAAACCAACATGAGAAACACTTTGGGGCTGTGAATCCCCAGCCAGGAATTGGCCTCACTTCCTCTTGCAGAGGCCAGGTTGGCCACAGGCTCCCTGCCACATTGTCCGAATGCTGCCAGGGAGGAAGGGGCTTGTGTATGCCCACACTCCATCTTCGACCTCTGCCGTGGCCTGGGGACTCTTTTTTTGGAATCGTTCTGTCGCCCAGGCTAGAGTGCAGTGGCGTGATCCACCCGCCCTGGCCTCCCAAAGTGCTGGGATTATAGGCGTGAGCAACTGCACCCAGGGACTTTTCAGCTGTTCCTTCTGCTGGGAAGGAAAACTCAGTCTGCCCTCCCTCAACTCTCCATCCTGCCCCTGGGACCAGAAACAGGGAAAGGGGAAAGGGAGCTGGCCAACAGCAGGGGCTCTGGGGGCAATCTTGGCTCTGAGTCCTACAAGCTAACGGACACTGGTGAGTGATGTCACTTCCTACTGACCCAGGGTCTGCTGCTTAGCAGCACAATCATCATCCTCATCTTTTTTTTTTTTGAGATGGAGTCTCACTGTAACCTCTGACCTCCGAGTCCTGGGTTCGAACAATTCTCCTGCCTCAGCCTCCCGAGTAGCTGTGGGCATGCGCCACCATGCCCAACTAATCTTTTATTTTTAGTGAGACGGGGTTTCACCATGTTGGCCAGGCTGGTCTCGAACTCCTGACCTCAAGTGATCCACCTGCCTCAGCCTCCCAGAGTGCTGGAGTTCCAGGGCCAAGACACCACGCTCGGCCCATCCTCATCATCTCTGTGATTACTCAGTCACTGGGGATCTTCCTCCTGTGTCCAGGGCGAGAAGCCAGCACCCAAGGGTTGACTTGGAGAAAATTCCAGGGGGACATGCTCCACTCCTGTCCACACCTGACAGAGACTGTCCAGGGAAGGGAGGGCCCCACAGGGCTGCGCTGACTGCGATGGGGAGGCACAGGGGAGAGAGGCTTTGGGCTCAGGCAGAGAACACATTCTGCAGCTTGGAGGCAACCAGACCACATGGACCTGGCTCCCGTGGGGAGGAAAAACCCCTCTTTCTTGGAGGAGAATCTCCTAGAGCTGCACCATTCAGTATGGGGGTTGCTGGCCACATACAGCTACTGGGCACTGCAAATATGGCTGGTCCAAACCGAGAAGTGCTGTGATATAAAACACACACTAGATCCTTTTTATGTTTTACACAGAGTCCCGCTCTGCTGCCCAGACTGGAGTACACTGGCGTGATTTCAGGTCACTGCAACCTCTGCCTCCTGGGTTCCAGCAATTCTCCTGCCTCAGCCTCCCGAGTAGTTGGAACTACAGGTGTTCGCTACCATGCTTGCCTAATTTTTGCATTTTTAGTATTTTTTGTCATGTTGGCCAGGCTGGTCTCAAACTCCTGGCCTCAAGTGATCCCCCTGTCTCGACTTCCCCAAGTGCTGAGATTACAGGGGTGAGCCACTGCACCCCGCCACACACATTAGATTCTGAAAACTGGTGCAAGGGGGAAAGAAAGGTAAAGGGTCTCACTTTTTATACTGATTGTATGTTGAAATGAGAATATGTTGACCTCAATAAAACTATTAGGGTAATAGTTTTATTACCCTAATAGCTGTAATCTCCTGGTTTCTCTTGATCTTTTTATTTATTTGTGAGACAGGGTCTCCCTCTGTCGCTCAGGCTATAGTGTAGTGGTGTGATCACAGCAGCGTCAACCTCCTGGGCTTGGATGATTCCCCACCTCAGGCTCCCAAGTAGCTGGGATTACAGGCCACCATGCCTGGCTAATTTTTGTTTTTTAGTAGAGGAGTTTTGGCATGTTGCCCAGGCTGGTCTCGAACTCCTAGGCTCAAGCAATTCTCTAGCCTTGGCTTCCCAAAGTGCTGGGATTACAGATTACAGGTGTGAACCATCAAATTCCTGGCCTTACTTTTGCATTATTTTATTTATATTTCTTTTTGAGACAGAGTCTCACTTTGTTGCTCAGATTAGAGTGCAGTGGCCTGATCACAGCTCACTGCAGCCTTGACCTCCTGGGCTCAAGTGATCCTCCTACCTCAGCCTCCTGAGTCAGAGGATATTACAGGTGTGTACCACCACATCTGTCTAATTAAAAAAATTTTTTTGGCTCATGTCTGTAATCCCAACATTTGGGAGGCCGAGGCAGGCAGATCACTTGAGGTCAGGAGTTCGAGACCAGCCTGACCAACGTGGAGAAACCCAGTCTCTAGTAAAAATAAAAATTAGCCAGGCGTGATGGCATATGCCTGTAATCCCAGCTACCTGGGAGGCTGAGGCAGGAGAATCGCTTGAAGCCGGGAGGTGGAGGTTGCGGTGAGCCGAGATTGTGCCATTGCACATCTCAAAAATAAAAAAATTTTCAGTTGTAGAGATGAGGTCTCCCTATGCTGCCAGGGCTGGCCTCGAACTCCTGGGCTCAAGCAATCCTCTGACTTTGGCTTCCCAAAGTGCTGGGATTGCAGGCGTGAGCCACTGTGCTTGGCCTCTCTTTACTTTTAATGCCTTCTCTGACTCATATTCTAGCTCCATGGGATGGAGTTGCTCTAGAATACTGATTATTGGCCTTTTGGGGAAAAGGGTTTTTTTTTTTTTTTCCTGAAATGTAGTCTCACGGCGGGGCGTGGTGGCTCATGCCTGTAATCCCAGCACTTTGGGAGGCTGAGGCAGGCGGATTACAAGGTCAGGAGATCGAGACCATCCTGGCCAATGTGGTGAATCCCTATCTCTCATAAAAATACAAAAATTAGCTGGGCACAGTGGCAGGCACCTGTAATTCCAGCTACTTGGGAGGTGGAGGCAGGAGAATAGCTTGAATCAGGGAGTCGAATGTTGCAGTGAGCTGAGATCGCCTCATTGCACTCCAGCCTGGCGACAGCAAGATTCCCTCTCAAAAAAAAAAAAAAAGAAAAGAAAAAAGAAAAGAAATATAGTCTCACTCTGTCACCCAGGCTGGAGTGGTGTAGTGGCGCAATGTCAGCTCACGGCAACCTCTGCCTCTGGGGTCCAAGCGATTCTCCCACCTCAGCCTCCTGAGTAGCTGGGATTACAGGCACATGCCACTATGCCCAGCTAAGCTTTGTATTTTTAGTAAAGACAGGGTTTTACTATGTTGGCCAGGCTTGTCTTGAACTCCTGACCTCAAGTGATCCGTCCGCTTCAGCCTCCCAAAGTGCTGGGATTACAGGCATGAGCCACTGCGCCCAGCCATCTTTTCTTATTTCTTTTCCCTTCTCTTCTTTTTATCTTATCTTTTTGAGACAGAGTCTTGCTCTTCAACATGGTGAAACCCTGTCTCTACTAAAAACATAAAACTTAGCTGGGCCTGGTGGCGTGTGCCTGTAGCCCCAGCTATATGGGAGGCTAAGGTGAAAGAATCGCTTGAACTTGGGAGGTGGAGGTTGCGGTTAGCTGAGATCATCCACTGCACTCCAGCCTGGGTGACAGAGCAAGACCCTGTCTTCAAAAACAAAACAAAACAAAACAAAACAAAACAAAAAAGAGCCAGGGAAGCAGAAAGATGACAATTATTATCCTCCCGAAAACAAGAGGGTGGACAATGCCATGGTTTGAACGTTTGTCCTGTCCAAAACTCATGCTGATTCTCCGCCCCGAGCCTCCCAAGTAGCTTCGAACACTGGCATGCTCTAGTACTCCCCTCTCCCACTGAAATTTAATCCCCAATATGCCAGTACTGACAGATGAGGCTTTTAAGAGGTGACTGGGTCATGAGGGCCCTCCCCTCAGGAAATGATTAACCCATTCATGGATTAGTGGGTTAATGGATTAATGAGTTATCACAGGAATAGAACTGGTAGTCTTATTTTTTATTACTACTGTTTTTTTGAGAGACGTGGACTTGCTGTCACCCAGGCTGGAATGCTGTGATGCAATCACAGCTCACTGCAGCCAACTCCCAGGCTCAAGCGATCCTCCCACCTCAGCCTCCCATGTAGCTGGAACCACAGGTGCTCACCACCATACCTGGCTATTATTTTTTTGTAGAGACGAAGTCTCACCACATTGCCCAGGCTATTCTTTGAATTTTACCTATCTACATCTCTATCTTTTTTTTTTTGGGATGGAGTTTCGCTCTTGTTGCCCAGGCTGGAGTGCAATGGTGTCATATCAGCTCACCGAAACCTCCCCTTCCTGGGTTCCCATGATTTTCCTGCCTCAGCCTCCGAAATAGCTGGGATTACAGGCATGTGCCACCACACCTGGCTAATTCTGTATTTTTAGTAGAGACAGGGTTTCTCCATGTTGGTCAGCTGGTCTCGAATTCCTGACCTCAGGTGATCTGCCCACCTCAGCCTCCCAAAGTGCTGGAATTACAGGCGTGAGCCACAACACCCAGCCTCTATCTCTTTGAGACAGGTTCTCAGTCTGTCACCCAGGCTGGAGTGCAATAGTGTAATCTCAACTCACTGCAACCTTCACCTCCTGAGCTCAAGTGATCCTCTCACCTCAGCCTCCTGAGTAGCTGGGACTACAGGCATATGCCCAGCTAATTTTTTTCTCTTTTTTGGTAGAGACAGGGTTGTGCCATGTTTCCCAGGCTGGTCTCAAACGCCTGGGCTCCAGCAATCTGCCCACCTCATCTCCCAAAGTGCTAAGAATTACAGGTGTGAATTATTTTTGAGCGTCTACTTCTATCAGGCCCCTACTGTGCACAAGCCACCACTGGCCCTTCCTCCAGCTTGGTGAAGTCCGTCTCCTCCTCTCCAAGAGTCCCTGTCTCCAGCTGCTCTTTCTGGCCAGTTCCCCTCTGTTCCCCGAGGCCCTTCCTCCATGGGCCTCCCTGCTTAGTGTCCACAGGGCTCTTTAAGGGTGGGTGAGACTTGAGCCTGCCCTGCCAATTCCACCCTCTCTGAGCACAGGCTTCCTGCCTGCCCTCCTGGACCCTCCTGGACCTGCCCTCCTGGACCTGTCCACCACACCAGCCTGGGGGCGCCCAGGATGCCGGCCCCCTGGACAGTGGGTCCTGGCTGCAGAAAAGCACTTACTCCGGGACATGTGGACTGTGGCAAGCCGGCGGTACAGGGCCTTCTGCCGGGGGTCTGGGTGGAAACCACTCTTGGTGAAGTAAACGTGGATATAAATAGAGCCGTTCTGCTGGACGCTCTGCAAAAGACAGAAGGTCAGGTAGGCAAGCTGGGCACCTGGGATTAAGGACACTTTAAAGCCCTGCCTGACATCCGCCCCCAGCAGTTTCCTCTCCCTCAATTTTCTGGCTATTTACTGAGTGCTCAAGGTGGGGCCTGTAGCTGGGTGGTTTAGAGTTAAATGCTGAAGTCAGCCAGACTCAGAACCCCACTCTACCTGTCATGGCCATGTGAGCTCAGCTTCTCCCTGAGCCTCAGGGCCCCATATGGAGGATGCAAGGTCCCCACAGCGCTGACCCGAGGGCACCACTGCAGGGTCTACCCAGAGCACTGGCACATAGCTCAGTCAACAAGCTCTCATTAAATCCACTCAGCAGGAGGCCGGGGGCAGTGGCTCAACCTTGTAATCCCAGAACTTTGGGAGGCCAAGGCAGGCAGATCACGAGGTCAGGAGTTCGAGATCAACCTGGTCAACATGTAGAAACCCCATCTCTACTAAAAACACAAAAAATTAGCCGGGCATGGTGGCGCATGCCTGTAATCCCAGCTACTTGGGAGGCTGAGGCAGGAGAATGGCTTGAACCTGGGAGGCAGAGGCTGCAGTGAGCCAAGACGCACCATTGCACCCCAGCCTGGACAACATGAGCAAAACTGTCTCAAAAAAAAAAAAGGTTCACTCAGCAGGAAGAAGCAGCTGACCGACACAGAGCTCCTACGACGGGCCAGACTCTGCCCTGGGCGCTTGGACGGTAGCTCCCTAGTCCAGTGAGTTAGCACACATGTAACATACGCCGATCTTATGCAATGGGTCACATTACCACCACATTTTGCAGATAAGGCAAACGGGGCTCATGCCAAGGGGTCACATAGTGTGTGGCGAGTGCGCAGATGGAAATCCAATCTCTGGGATCCTGGGCACTACTCCCTGCTACCTCCAGCTGGCCCCTGTCTGCCCAAGCCTTCCTCATTATCTCATCAAGTCTCCTTGCTTCCTAGGGAAGGGAGACTACTCTCACTTGATACAGATGAGGAAACTGAGGCTTCAAGAAGGGAGACAAGTTGCCCAGGGGCCCTGGCTGGAGACAAAGGCCAGAGCTGAATCTCTCTGATCCCCGAGGTGAGCTCATATTAATTTGGCCACATTGTGTTCGCCTCACTCTCCTGCCTTTTTTAGAGATGGGGTCTTGCTGTGTTGTCCAGGCTGGAGCGCACTGGCTATTTGCAGTTGTGATCATGGTGCACTACAGCCCTAACTCCTGGGATCCAGCCATTCTCCCACCTCAGCCTCCTGAGTCACTATGCCTACAGGCATGGGCCGCCATGACCAGCTCTCCTGCCTTTTAAGTCCACCCAGATCCCTGAAGCTTCTACTTAGATCCAAGGCCTTGGAAGCAGATCCACCTGCTGGACCTGCCACGCCCTGGTCCTTCCTTGGATCTTGGGGCAAGGCCTGGGAGCTGGGCTTGAGGTCTCTGTGGGAGCCACCACTCAGTGCAGGTTAGAAAGTCTGTGTCCAGCCAGGTGGGGCACCCTCTCTGGGTTCTCACACCTGCTGGGCTTCCCTATCCTAGCCCACTCATTACAGGCTCATGCCTGTAATCCCAGCACTTTGGGAGGCTGAGATGAGGGGATCACTTGAGCTCAGGAGTTTGAGACCAGCCTTGGCAACATGTTGAAACCCCATCTCTATGAAAAACACAAAAAATTAGCTGGACATGGTGGGTGCACACCTGTTGTCCCAGCTACTTGGGAGGCTGAGGTGAAAGGATCACTTGAGCCCAGGAGGTTGAGGCTGCAGTGAGCTGAAACCGTGCAACTGCACTCCAGCCTGGGCAACAGCAAGATCCCATCTCAAAAAGAAAAGAATGATGGCAGGGTGCAGTGGCTCGCACCTGTAATCCCAGCACTTTGGGAGGCCGAAGTAAGCAGACCACTTGAGGTCAGGACTTCAAGACCAGCCTGGCCAACATAGTGAAACCCTGTCTCTACTAAAAAATACAAAAATGAGGACGGTGGCCATGGAAGTCGGAATCCGCTAAGGAATGTGTAACAACTCACCTGCCAAAAAGAAAAAAAAAATACAAAAATTAGCTAGCTGGGTGTGATCGTGTGTGCCTGCCTAACTACTCAGGAGGCTGACACATGAGAGTCGTCTGAACCCAGGAGATGGAAGCTGCAGTGAGCCAAGTATTCCAGCCTGGGTGACAGAGCAAGACTGTTTCAAAAAAAAAAAGAATGACTGTGTCCCAAAGAAACCGAACAGAAATGTGTCCTCCACCCCAAGGATAAGGAGAAGGCCTGCTGGGGAGAAAGGAACGAGGGCAGCTGTCTTGGACTCAGCTGAAGAAGGCCCCAAAAAGATGTCCCCTTCCCTTGTTCAGTATTTGTTGATTCTCGGCCCAGTCCCACACTGGACAGTCCTAGGGACATAGAAGGGATCCAGGCAGCCCCAGCCTTATCATCACAAGGCTCACAGTCCCATAGAGAAGAAAGACCTGTCCCAGGGAGGCCCCAGAGTGGGCTGGGATGGGGAAGCCCAGCAGGTGTGAGAACCCAGAGAGGGCACTTAACCAAGCCTGAGTGCTCTGAGGGTCAGGGAGGGCTTCCTGGAGGAGGCAAGATTTAATCCTAAGGCTGAGAGAGGCCATGGCCATAGAGCCTGAGTTTGAATCTCTCATGCGATGTGGCCTTAGGTAAGTCACTTTCCCTCCCTATGTCTCAGTTTCCTCATATATTAAATGAGAATGATCACAGTTCCTATTTCACAGGGTTGCCAGGAGGTTTCCATAGGTCAGCCTAGCTTAGTACCCTGCAATTAGTAATTGCTCAAAACTCGTATTATTTTGAAACAGGGCTGTCTGATAAACTGGTGATAGGCAAACATCCCCAAGGACAATTACTAATCTTTCACTGGTTTAAAGTCGAGGACTATACAATTTTAGAGGTAGCTGGGAGGGTCCCAGGCCAATTCCACCCCATCTACCTTTTTCTTTTTTTTCTTTGAGATAAAGTCTCGCTCTGTCACCCACGCCCAGCAAATTTTTGTATTTGTTTATTTTGAGACAGAGATTTTTGCTCTTGATGACCAGGCTGGAGTGCAATGGCACGATCTGAGCTCATCGCAACCTCTGTCTCCCGGGTTCAAGTGATTCTCCTGCCTCAGCCTCCCAAGTACCTGGGATTACAGGCATGTGCCACCATGTCTAGCTAATTTTTTATTTTTGGTAGAGATGGGGTTTCTCCATGTTGGTCAGGCTGGTCTTGAACTCCCGACCTCAGGTGATCCGCCTGCCTTAGCCTCCCAAAGTGCTGGGATTACAGGTGTGAGCCACCGTGCTCGGCCTCTACCTTTTTCAGGTAGGGGAAAGTGAAGCCCAGAGACCTCAGGGACCCACCTGTGGTCATAGAGCATGTGAGCCCAGGGAAGGGTCCCAAGCCTGAAGCCAGAATTCCACATGCCTTCAACAAGGAGTGGACTGGAGGAAAGGTCCTTCGGTGCCAGTGAAGCAGCCATGGGGCCAGAAACCAGAAGATGCCCCTCACCTGTGGGATATCGAGCTCAGCAAAGTGCTCGTAGCAGCCATCTGAGTTCTCCCCACTAGTCCAATCACCATACACAAGGTCGTGCTGCTCCCAGAAGAGTGCAGAGGTGGCGTTGAAGTCTGTAAAGTGCTCGTGCTCTGAGATGTACACATGCAGGTTCTGTTGAGAAGGGAAGGGAACAGCGTCAGGCCTGCTCTTCAGCGCCTCTGCAGGCTGGCTAAAGAACAGAGGAAGAGCTATGGCAGTGGTCAGCACACTCAGGAATGGTAGTTATAGAGGGCAGGGGAGAGGAGAGAGGAAGAGCAACAGAGAGAACATATTTTCCCTCTTCTCATTCCACCATGTCTGTCCTGGTCTGAGCCTGTGAAGTCAATGAACAAAGAACATCTGGACCAGTCTGCCAACAAGAATTTAGGGGCAGGAAGGGGCAGGAGCTCCCTCAATGATCTCCTGCCCTTGTGGCTGCTGGGCCTTCCTGGTCAGAGCTCTGGAGACTTATGGACAAAGCAGTCTGGAACTACGAAAGCACTGTGAGCAGCTGGGCACGGTGGGTCTCGCCTAAAATCCCAGCACTTTAGGAGGCCGAGGCAGGTGGATCACTTGAGGTTAGCAATTTGAGACCAGCCTGGCAAAAAGGTGAAACCCCAGCTCTACTAAAACACAAAAACTTAGTCAGACGTGGTGGCACATGCCTGCAGTCCTAGCTACTCAGGAGGCTGAGACGGCAGGATCACTTGAGCCTGGGAGGCGGAGGCTACAGTGAGCTGAGATCACACCACTGCACTCACTCCAGTCTGGGTGACAGAGTGAGACTCCATCTTAAAAAAAAAAGTACGGTGAGCCGACAAGAACTTCCTCCTTTCTCAAGACCCCATGGCCATGTTTGCTCAGAAAAGTCTAGACTGACAGGTCTAAACGCTTTTGCTTTGGATGCTACTGAAGCCCTGCCGGTGCCCAAGCCCACTGTGGAAGTGCCGGTCTCCTCTCCTTCTGTGCCCACCTCCTGACAGCCTCTGCTGGCTCCCCGCCCTCCCCACCTCTCACACTCCCTCCCTTGCACACCTCCCTCTGCAATCTTTAAAGGCTCAACATACTTTTGAAATATAACATCCAAAGACCCTGGTTAAATATTTTAACCAAAAAAATTTGCTTTTTCCTTTGGGTGACACAGGTCTCATGTGATAGGGATGGACCCAGAGTTCCTCAACCCTGGACCTGCTTTTCTAGACCTGCCAGTGAACAGGAACCTGGTCTATCCGGACTGCTGACATCACTCCTCCACAATCCGCGCCTCCTCGCCCCATCATCTCCCAACTCTGCCCTACCGCCCGGCAGTTACCATTAAAGTGTCTTTGGGGAACAGGTTGCGGCTGGCGACGCGTGGGGCTCCTCCAGGGCCCGCCTGGTCCTGAGGGGCTGGCCCTCGGCGAAACCAGCTGCTAATGGCCCAGATGATGAAGATTCTGAGGAGAGAAGCAGCAAGGTGGTGAGTCCCCCAGCCTTGGCTCTCCGCCACAGACCCACCTGATTTCCTTCTGATGCAGCACATGCAGCGCCTGACCAGGACCTGGTGACCAAGTCAGGGAGCCCCTGAGAAGATAGTCGCAGGGCTGGCAAGACGATAAGATGTCCCCAAAGACCACATCAGGGGAGAGAGCCCAGATGCCACCGTTTGGCAGTGCTGCGGGGGTGGCAGTGCCCTGGTCTGCATGCAGACCCCTGATTCAGTCCTCCAGGAGCTCCTGGTAAGCACAGAACTGCAGGAGCTGACTCTCGAAACCTCAGACTGGGAAACCTGCCATCCAACCCCCAGAACCCCCCAAGAGGATGCTAAGAATCTGGAACCCCTGGCCAGGCACGGTGGCTCACATCTGTAATCCCAGCACTTTAGGAAGCTAAGGCAGGTGGATCACGAGGTCAAGAGATCAAGATCATCCTGGCCAACATGTTGAAACCCCATCTCCACTAAAAATACAAAAAAATTAGCTGAGCGTGGTGGCACACGCCTGTAGTCCCAGCTACTCAGGAGGCTGAGACAGGACAATGACTTGCACCCGGGAGGCAGAGGTTGCAATGAGCCAAGATCGTGCCACTGCACTCCAGCCTGGTGACAGAGCGAGACTCCGTCCAAAAAAAAAGAATCTAGAACCCCTCCAGTGTGCAGATGGGTGAACTAACATAAATAAATAAATAATAATAAACATTAAGATTTTTAAAAGAAAAAAATCTGGAATCCCAGCACTTCAAAAGCACAGAACTGAGGATTGTTAATGGCTACAAATAGAAAGAATGAACGAGATTTAGCATTTGACAGCACAACAGGGCAACTATAGCTGACAGTAATTTAATTATATATTTAAAAATAATCTGGCTGGGCGCAGTGGCTCACACCTGTAATCCCAGCACTTTGGGAGGCCAAGGCAGTCGGATCACCAGGTTAGGAGTTCGAGATCAGCCTGGCCAATATGGTGAAACCCCAGCTCTGCTAAAAATACAAAAATTAGCCAGGCGTGGTCAAGGGCACCTGTAATCCCAGCTACTCAGGAGACTAGGCAGGAGAATTGCATGAACCCAGGAGGCAGAGGTTGCAGTAAGCTGAGATGGCACCACTGCACTCCAGCCTGGGTGACAGGGTAATACTCTGTCTCAATAAATAAATAAATACACAAATAAATTTAAAAGTATAATTGGGTCAGGTGCGGCGGCTCATGCTTGTAATCCCAGCACTTTGGGAATCGGAAGCAGGCGGATTGCTTGACCTCAAAAGTTCGAGACCAGCCTGGGCAATATGATGAAATCCCGTCTCTACAAAAAATAAAAAAATTATTTGGGCATTGTGGCCCATGCCGGTAGTCTCAGCTACTTTGGGGACTGAGGTGACAGAGTCACATGAGCCCTGGAGGTCAAGGCTGCAGTGAGAGGTGACTGCACCACTGCACTCTCTAGCCTGGGAGATACAGAGTCTGTCTAAAAAAAAAAAAAAAATTAATTAATTTTTTTTTAAAAAAGAAAAGGAAAAAACCCAAAGGCACAGAAGCTTAGAAAGAGCAACATTTCTGAACAAACTTTTTGGAGAAGCAAATAGTAAGTGATAGGTTAGTCCAATTTTAGTAACAGTGGGCTAAGTTTTTCAGACCAACTCTCCTGTTGTAAAAAACTGAAAGAGCTTGATAAAATTAATCAGTACACTAAAAAGATATCAACATATTTTCTATTTGTAATTATACATATTGATAGAATGAGAATATATGCTGCTTACGTATCCTCATATTTGTTCTCGTGCACATAATTCTGATCAAGTTTACATATGAATACATACGAACAGACAGCTCTGAAGAATGGACAAGACTGTAGGTTACCAGGCAAAAACCGAAGGGAAAGTGGGAATCCTAAAGAAGTAAAGGATCAGCCAGGCGCGGTGGCTCACGCCTGTAATCCCAGAACTTTGGTAGGCTGAGGCGGGTGGGTTACCTGAGGTCAGGAGTTTAAGACCCGCCTGGCCAACATGGTGAAACCCGGTCTCTATTAAAAACACAAAAATTAGCCAGGCATGATGGCAGATGCCTGTAATTCCAGCTACTCAGGAGGTTGAGGCAGCAGAATCGCTTGAACCTGGGAGGAGGAGGTTGCAGTGAGCCGAGATCGTGCCATTGCACTCCAGCCTGGGAGACAAGAATGAAATTGTCTTAAAAAAAAAAAAAATAGTAGTAGTAAAGGATCTTGGATTTGCAGGTCTAGGAAAAAAAATAAATAAATAAAGGAGCCCTATCAGCTTCTTCATGTGCCTGAGGACATCTGCTAGGTGTTTCAATAGGTGACAAAAATGCTAGCCTAGGCTGGTCATGGTGGCTCTCACCTGTAAGCCCAGCACGTTGGGAGGCCGAGGTAGGTAGATTGCTTGAGCCCAGGAGTTTGAGACCTGGGCAACACAGATACTGCTTCTACAAACACTACAAAAATTAGCCAGTTATGGCAGCACGTACCATGCCTATAGTGCCAGCTACTCAGAGGCTAAGGTGGGCGAATCACCTGAGCCCAGGAGGTAGAGGCTGCAGTGACCCATGACCATGCTACTACACTCCAGCCTGAGCAACAGAGCGAGACTCTATTTCCAAAAAAAAAAGAAAAGAAAAGAAATGCTAGCCCAGGACACATATGACATAAGGTAACCAGAGACCTACCCTACAGGAAACTAAGATCCAGCAAGGCACAAGGCTCCACCCTCTAGGAAGGAGGGAACCAGGTGGCCTTCCCATTCCCAGGAGTTGCACACCAGGTACGCAGGGCCAAGTATACAAAGCCACTCGTGGGACAAGAAGTCACACAGGGCAGCTCAAGCCCTGAACCTGGTGCAAGGAAACCTAGGACTTGGTACTGTCCCCAGGCAGCTGGCAGAAGCAAAGGCAATCCTCACTGTAGGAAAATATGCTCATCCTAGCCCTGAAATTCCTATAAATAACTTTTCAAGTATAATGCCCAGGACACAAACAGAGATAAGCCAGGCGAAAATGAAAACAAGACATTATGAGCGAGAACCAGCAGCAAGAACAGATACCAAAGACAAAAGGAGGTCTGGGCGTGGTGACTCACACCTGTAATCCCAGAACACTGGGAGGCTAAGGCAGGCGGATCACCTGAGGTCGGGAGTGAGACCAGCCTGACCAACATGGAAAAACCCTGTTTCTATTAAAAATACAAAAAATTAGCTGGGTGGTGGCACATGCCTGTAATCCCAGCTACCTGGGAGGCTGAGGTAGGAGAACCGCTTGAACCCAGGAGGTGAAGGTTGCAGTGAGCCGAGACTGCGCCACTGCACTCCAGCCTGGGCAACAAGAGCGAAATGCCATCTAAAAAAAAGAGAGGCCGGTGGCTCCCACCTGCAATCTCAGCACTTTGGGGAGCTGAGGCAGGTGTATCACTTGAGGTCAGGAGTTCGAGACCAGCCTAGCCAACATGGTGAAACCCCATCTTTACTATAAATACAAAAATTAGCCGGGGGTGGTGGTGGACACCTGTAATTCCATCTATTTGAGAGGCAGAGGCAGAAGAATCACTTGAAACTGGGAGGCGGAGGTTGCAGTGGGCCCAGATCATGTCATTACACTCCAGCCTGGAAGACAGATTGAGACTTCATCCTAAAAAAGAAAGTGTCCTTAAAGAGAAGAAAATATTCCTTGATTTCTTCTTCCCTCCTGTCACCTGGAACGTGGATGTGATGGCTGGATCTTCAGCAGCTGTCTTGGGCTATGAGGATAAGGGGCAAAACCTAGCAATGGTGGAACAACCAGCAGGAAGGAGTTTGGGTCACAGAAGATTTTAGAATCCTCGTCTGCCTCCCGCCAGACTGGTGTATAAGAGAGAAATGAACCTCTACTGTGTTAATGGCGGTCTCTTGGTTGAATACAGCCATATGATTATTAAATGATATAAGTACTTATTAATTATAGTATTAAAGGACCACATAGCATAACAGGTTAAGGGCCAAGCCTCTAAACTCCAATATCTTTGTCTGAAGCCCAGCTCTGCTACTGAAGTAGCAGGGGTCAACTTCAATGGTTGAAATGGAGATAATAACAGTGCCTATCTCATAGGGTAGTTTATAAGCATTAAATGCATTAAATTATACATATGTTTTATAGTGTATACATATATGAAATACACACACACACATTCTTCAGAATATAGCCTGGAACATATCCAGTAGGTGATGTGAAAGTTTTAGCTATTACTGTCACTTTTTGGCATACCAAAAACTTTGGAGTGGAAAAACACTCTGAGTGAATTCTAGTGTGGGTGGGGTGCCTTCCTGCTGAGTGAGCCCTGATCAGGGGCAGGATCAGGCACAGGGACTTGCCTCTGCCTGTAGAAGCCACAAGGCCCTGGGGTCCAGGGTCCCAGGGGCCATGGCCCAGATGAACCATCTGCTACCTCCCCAAGAAGTCCCTGATACGTACTGCTGGGGAAGGTCTGGAACTGGCAATCTCTGGGGAGACCAGTGCTTCCAACAGAGGCTCCCCTTTTAGTAAATACACCAAGGAAGGGTGTGGAGCAGGCAGCTCGGCCCCTGGCTCAGCGTGTGGCCTCTGGGGGTCCTAACCCCTCTGGGCTTCCGGGTCCCCATGTATAAAACAAGGCCAGGCCTTTTTGGATTCCAGATTCCCAGTCCCCCAAAGAACATTTGTGTGTATCCACACCCACAGCTCTGTGGACCCTCTCGGAGGGCTCATGGCCACAGCCCTTCAGCCATGCATCAGGCCTGCAAGAGACTGAGCCTTTCTAATGCTTTCTGATGTATTTGAGTAAGCCAAGAAAACAGACATTAAATCTTCTCTCCCACCCCAAACAGGTATTCTACATTCACAGGTTCAGAAAACTGTTCAGTATATCAAAAGACATATAATAAACTCTCCCTCCCACTCCATTCCTTTATATATCCCGTTCCTGCTCCACCTCCTACTCCAGGTAACCACCTGTGCTCAAAACCACAGACCCCACCCGCTATCTAGAAAGGCCATTCCCACATAATCAGCCTCAAGCTACAGGGAGTTTCTGGGACCCTGAAAACAAACCCTGCATTCCATTTTAAGTGCAGCCAAGATGGTCTCTGAGCTCCCACCCGAACTGATGTTTGATGCTGCCTAGTTCTAAGAAAGGAAATTAGCCTACAGTGTGACTTGTATTAAAAACATCTCTCTGAAGGAAGCTCCCTCATGCACTGACGTGGCAAGATTTCGAAGATATATTGTTAATGAAAAAAATCAAGGAGCAGAACAGCGTGTAAAACAGGCTACCTCTTATGTAAAAATGAAGGGAAAGATAAAAATAATTTTCATGCAGAGCTGCTTGCAGCATGAAAAAAAAGAAGGTGACATATAAGAAAATCTGAAGTCTTTAAGTGGCCATGGGGGAGGGGAGGTGAAGTGGAGACGACGAGGGACAGGGACCCACGACTGAGAAGCCTAGGGCATCTGGCAGGAATTTTTGAGGCACACATGTCAGTTTTGCAACTCAACAGAGTGGGGAGGTTTCTTTCCCACACAGCTTCTCAGCGTCCTGTGTGACACTCTTGGAGGACACCAGGCAGGAGGTTCTGCTCTAGTCTAGAATGGGATCAGTGACTACATCAGGGATCATTAGGCTTTTTTTCTTTTTTTGAGATGAGTTTCGCTCTTGCTGACCAGCCTGGAGTACAATGGTGAGATCTTGGCTCACCGCAACCTCCACCTTCTAGGTTCAAGCGATTCTCCTGCCTCAGCCTCCTGAGTAGCTGGGATCACAGGCAGCCGCCACCATGCCCAGCTAATTTTATATTTTTCCTAGAGACGGGGTTTCTCCATGTTGATCAGGCTGGTCTTGAACTCCCAACCTCAGGTGATCCACCTGCCAAAGTGCTGGGATTACAGGCGTGAGCCACCATGCCTGGCCTCATGAGCTATTTTTTTTTTTTTTTAGCTGTTTTGCTATATATTTCCTAAAGTTTTTGTTTGTTTGAGACACAGTCTCACTCTGTTGCCCAGGCTGGAGTATAGTGGTACGATCATGGCTCACTGCAGCCTTGACCTCCCAAGCTCAAGCAATCCTCCCTCTTCAGCCTCCCTAATAGCTGGGACTCCAGGTGTGTGCCATCACACCCAGCTAATTTCTTAGTTTTTTAAAGAGATGGGGTCTTGCTATGTTGCTGAGGCTGCTGCTAAGAGCTTTTCCCCCCCATATTGAACACCAAAACGAATCGCAGCCAACATCATCTGAGTGTGCGTCAGGTCCCGCACCCCTTGGTTGACATGAATGCTCTTGGAATCCTTTCGATGCACCTTGAGCTAACTGTCAATTCCTGTCTGTGAGGTGGAAACTGAGGCTCAAGAGGGTGATCACCTAACCAGGCCACACAGCTCAGACAGAGGTGGCAGGGCTGAGATGTCAGCAAGTCTGTGCTCTTACAGGCTGTTTCACACTACCCACCCCCACCTCCAAATTTTATTAGCTAATCCTTGCTCCTGATTTTCCTCTATTTTAAACAACTCTGTCTGAGCATCTGTATATAATCCTGTTCAGGGCCAATTACAAAAGTGTGTGCTTGGCCGGGTGTGGTGGCTCAGACCTGTAATCCCAGCACTTCGGGAGGCCAAGGCAGGCGGATCACGAGATCAGGAGTTTGAGACCAGCCTGGCCAGCATAGTGAAACCCCGTCTCTACTAAAAATACAAAAATTAGTCGAGCATGGTTGTGCGCACCTATAGTTCCAGCTACTCGGGAGACTGAGGCAGGAGAATAGCTTGAATCTGGGAGGCAGAGGCTGTAGTGAGTGGAGATCATGCCACTGCACTCCAGCCTGGGCAACAGAGTGAGACTCGGTCCCAAAAAAAAAAAAGTGTGTGCTTGGCTAGGCGTGGTGGCTAACGCCTGTAATCCAAACACTTTGGAGGCCAAGGCAGGTGGATCACCTGAGGTCGGGAGTTCAAGACCAGCCTGACCAACATGGTAAAACCCTGACTTAAAAAAACAAACAAAAAAAAATGTGTGCTTATGGGCTGGCCACCAATACATTATGCTTTTTCATTACTTTTTTCTTTTCACTCTTCTGTGTTGTTTGAATTACTTAATTTTGTAAAACAAACACATACTATTTTTAAGTTAAGGGAAACCAGCAATAAGGTTTTGTAGAAGAGATGAGTAGCTGCCCCCAAAAGTCACTCTCCTGTTCCTTCTCAGTAACAGAAGCCCTGCTTTCCAGCAGGATGCTCACTTTCCCAGATTAAAGACCACACTTCCCAGCCTCCCATGCAGCCGGCCACAGCCATGTGAAGATGTTCTAGCCAAGGGAATAATTGTTTTATTTATTTATTTTTTTTGAGACAGACAGAGTCTTGCTCTGTTGCCAGGCTGGAGTGTGGTGACACGACCTCAGCTCACTGCAACCTCCACCTCCCAAATTCAAGTGATTCTCCTGCCTCAGCCTCCTGAGTAGCTGGGACTACAGGCGCCTGCCACCACGCCCAGCTAATTTTTGTATTTTTAGTAGAGATGGTGTTTCACCATGCAGGCCATGATGGTCTCGATCTCTTGACCCTGTGATTCGTTGCCTTATCCTTCCAAAGTGCTGGGATTATAGGCGTGAGCCACCACACCCGGTGAGATAATTGTTTTAAACATTTCTGCCATGCAATTCCTTCTGTCTGGTAAGTAGGGGAGCTGACTGCCTAATTGCATGGTCTCTAATTTTGCTAAAATACACCTCTAAAAACAAAGTAATAAATAAAAGGAATGTCTGTTTTCCAGAGGAGTAAACAAAGGCTCAGAGCAGAGAAGGTGACTGTCACCAGGTCTTGGCAGGCAAGGATAGAACCCAGTGCCAAGCATATTCCTCGCTACCACCCAGCAACTCCCCAGGGCCTCAGACAGAAGTTGGGCTTTGAAAAAGGAGGCCTGGCCGGGCGCGGTGGCTCATGCCTGTAATCCAAGCACTTTGGAGGCCAAGGCGGGCGGATCACCTGAGGTGGGGAGTTCAAGACCAGCCTGACCAACATGGTAAAACCCTGTCTTTAAAAAAAAAAAGAAAAGAAAAGAAAAGAAAAAGCAGGCCTGGGGTCCCACTGCCCAGGAATGGCATGCAAACAGACAGGTGAAAGGGTCACCACTAGGCAGTCACAGAAGGACAACTGCTGTCTGATTCTACATACAGGAGCTAACTACAGTAGTGAAAAGTCAGAGAGACAACAAGTAGAAAGGAGACTGCCAGATGTTTTGAGGCGGAAGAAATGGGGAGCTGGTGTCTGATGGGTGTGGAATTTCAGTTTAGGAAGAGGAAGTTCTCGGGATGGATAATGGTGATTGGGGCACAACAGCATAGATGTACTTTGCCACAGGACTATAGACTTAAAAATGGTTAAAATGAGCTGAGCGCAGTGGCTCACGCCTGTAATCCCAACACTTTGGGAGGCCAAGGTGGGTAGATCACTTGAAGCCAGCAGTTCGAGACCAGACTGGGCAACATGGTGAAACCCTGTCTCTACTAAAAATACAAAAATTAGTTGGGTATGGTGGTGGGCGCCTGTAATCCCAGCTACTCAGGAGGCTGAGCAGGAGAACTGCTTAACCCAGGAGGCAGAGGCTGTAGTGAGCTGAGATTGTGCCACTGCACTCCAGCCTGGGTGACAGAAAGAGACACTGTCTCAAAAACAAAACAAAATAAAAAAGGTTAAAATGGAAACACAGGTTCAAATGGTAAGTCTGATGTTATGTGCAGATGTGGGCTGAACGAGTCTCCCAAAATCCACACGTTGAAGTCTTAACCTTCAGCGCCACCGAAACCGAATTTAGACAGAGGGTCTCCACAGCTTGTTTTCGCGACAGGGTCTTCTCTGTTGCCCAGACTGGATGCAGTGGTGGGATCTCAGCTTCAACGTCTGAGGCTCTAGTTAGTGATCCTCCCACTTCAGCCTCCTGAGTAGCTGAGACTACAGGTATGTGCCACCATACCTGGCTAATTTTTTTTTTTTTAAGACGGAGTCTCGCTCTGTTGCCAGGCTGGAGTGCAGTGGCATGATCCTGGCTCACTGCAACCTCCACCTCCCTGGTTCAAGCGATTCTCCTGCCTCAGCCTCCTGAGTAGCTGGGACTACAGGCGCACGCCACCATGCCCAGCTAATTTTTGCTTTTTTTTTTTTCTTAAGATGGGGTTTCACCATGTTGGCCCGGATGGTCTCGATCTCCTGACCTTGTGATCTGCCCGCCTCGGCCTCCCAAAGTGCTAGGATTACAGGCGTGAGCACCATGCCTGGCAATTTTTGTATTTTTAGTAGAGATGTGGTTTCACCATGTTGGCCAGGATGGTCTCGATCTCTCGACCTTGTGATCCACCTGCCTCAGCCTCCCAAAATGCTGGAATTACAGGCATGAGCCACTGCGCCTGGCCAGATTTTTTAATTTTTAGTAGAGACAGGGTCTCATATGTTGCCCAGGCTGGTCTCAAACTCCTGGGCTCAAGCTATCCTCCCGACGTGGCCTCCCAAAGTGCTGGGATTATGGGTGTGAGTCATCGTGCCCAGCCCACAGAGAGTCTTTAAAACACTAAGGTCCAGGACATTATGGTGGGCCCTAATCCAGTACGACTAGTGTCCCCATAAAAGAAGCTTAGGACTCAAGACACATACAGAGGAAAGACCACGTGAAGACACAGGGAGAAGATGGCCTTATGCAAACCAAGGAGAGAAGTCACAGAAGAAACCACCCCTGCCCACACCTAGATCCTGGACTTCCAGCCTCCAGAACTGCAAGAAAATCCATTTCTGTATTTTTGTTGTTTAAGCTACATGGTCTGTATTACTTGTTATAAGGACCCTAGCAAGCTACGTCAGTATTTTTTGTCTTTTTATTTTTTTTACAAATCAGGCAGCCCCCAAAACCAGAAGAGGCTCAGGGAGACTGCCTATTTCAGTATATTTTCCCAGGGTTAAAAAAAAAAGTTTAGAAAACATTTCAGGCCGGTCGCGGTGGCTCATGCCTGTAATTCAAGCACTTTGGAGGCCAAGGCGGGCGGATCACCTGAGGTTGGGAGTTCAAGACCAGCCTGACCAACATGGTGAAACCCCGTCTTCACATTCCATCATTAAAAAAAAAAAAAAAAACTCTACCAATACAGTAATGATCACCATTCTCAGTTGTCAGTTGATTTTTCCTGTCTTCCTTATGCTTTCATTTGAATGTTTTCAGTGAACAAACCCAAGTCCTGTCTGCTCACCTAAACAGCACACCTTTGATGACCTGCCAGGCATTGGGTGCTGGCTGGGGCGGTGCGTTCTGAGGCTGGGTCTCCGCCGGCGCGTCTCTCCCGATGCTGCCATTGCTGGTCACCTGTGGGAGACAGAGGCCATGGTAAGGAGGGAGAACGGACACAGATGCTGTCTTAGACACCATCACATATAAAGGCCAGGCACAGGCTGAGCAAAGAGTGGGTGCTTATCAATAACTGGAGAATGAATCAGGGAAAGCACCTGGGAAGGTGAGGTCCTCTTCTTTTAGGAGGAAAACACTCCCTGAGTGCCTCCTCTGTGCTGGGGACCCACTGGTGACCCAGACAGTCCTTTGCTGTCCTCCTGGGGTTCGACAGCTCGGTGGGGAAGACAGACTCATCTCTAGACAGTGACTGTCCAGAGTGGGGTTGGAATGCAGGAGCCTCAAGAGGTACCTGGTCCAGCAGAGGGGTCGGGGTGACTTCTTGGAGGAGTGAGCATCGGAGCTGAGACCCAAAACGTAAGTTGGTGTTGCAAAGGAGGAAGTAAGAGAAGCAGCAGGTGCAGAAACAGAAGATGAGACACAGTCTGATTCTGATGACTGTGCACTGTTCCCTGGGGCGGAAGCCAGGACGCAAGGAGGTGGCTATTAGGACCAACAACAGAAGGAGTCTCGTGGCAGGTGCCAGGTTCTTCAAGGCTGGGGCTTAGCTGAAAGGGCCTTCCCTAGGTAAACCATTCCTGAGGTCCCCTGTGTACCCAGCCCTCCCCTCCAAAGGCCCCTGGTCCAGCAGGTGAGATAGACAGAAAAATACAATCAGACTATCAGCTGCTACCATGAGCCATGACCACAGGACGTGTATGTGACGGCACATAGCACACTAACCCTGAGGCCACAATGATGACCAGCTTCATCTGGCTGCTGTGCAAAGCGAGGCTCAGAGAGGTGAAGCCACTTGTCTGGTCACTCAAGAAGGATGAACGCAGTGGCAGAATGACAGAAGAAAAGTGGGGTGGGCGAGGGAGTCAGGCAGGGCTTCCCAGAGGAGGGCTCTTCACTCAGACACAGAAGCTCACAATCAGAGACTCTCCAAATGTCAGGCTGGGAAAGGGATGTTCTGCTCAACCTTCGTGCACCCTGCTGGCTCTCCAGTGCTGTTCTCATTCACCCCTCCTCCCAGCGTCCCCTCAGCCGTCAGCCTTCAAGAGGCAGAAGCAGGGCTGTCATGGTCACGGTTAGCTTAGGAGCACCAGCGGCACAGAGCAGAGGTGTGATAAACACCTGTGAAACCGCTGCTGTCTGAAGGGCTCACCCTGGACACTCAGGTCACCCAAACCCAGGTCCCACTGAGGCTCCAGGATCCAGCCTTCCCCTCCACAGCCCCCAGCCCATACATCTGCAATGTTTTCTCTGTTCACCTCACCCACCAGATAGCAAATGCCCCAGGAGCATGGTCAGAGGGGCCACATTTGTTAAATGTGTCACTCATCACCTCCTGTCCCCTTCCCCAGCAAGAGCTCTTTCCTGTAATCTCCAAAAGCACAGGACAGCACTATAGGGGCTCCAGGGTCAAATGGACCTCAGCTATAGTCCTAGTCCCACCGTTCTTGGCTGTGATACCTTGAGCTCATCACTTCACCCCTCTGACCTGTGGACCAGGTTGTGAAAATACTGGCATATTTTAGGCAGAAATTTGGGCCCCGTTTGCCCAGAGCTGGGGATCTAGAGGGAAACATACCAGAAGAGTAAACAAGGTAATTTAAAATGGTATATGGAAAACAAGCAGGTGGAAGTGACAGCAACTGAGTTGGGGATAGGGACCCACTTTGGAGTGGGTGGTCAGAGAGGTCTCCCTAAGGAGCTCCCTTTGATGTCCGGGTCCTCTGGGTGAGACCCTCGGGGTGAGACAGAGGCAGCCATATTCTAGTGAGGAGATCTATGGGGCAGGGGCTCCCTTCTCAAGGCCAGCCTAGCTCCTGGGAGATTTAGGGGTCCAAGTAAGGCCTTCAACAGGTCTGAGCTGATTCGGGGTCAGGAATGGACACTTGGCACCAGGTCAGGATTTGAAGCCACATCTGGCTGACTCCCAGGTCTCTTCTCTTACCCGTTACTGACGGGCGATCTGGCTGGGAACCTTCCCACAGAAAGGCAAATTAAAACCACGGTGAGATGTCACTTCACACAATTTAGGATGACTAGCATCAGAGAGACAGACAATCACAAGGGCTGGCGGGGATGTGGAGAAACGGGAACCCTCGTACGCTGCTACGAGGAAAGTAAAAGTGCAGCCACTTTGGAAAATATGGCAGTTACTTAATGAGTCATATGTGCACCTACTACACAATCCAGCAAACCCATTCTGGATGGCTGCCCAGGAGGCAGAAAACATGCAGCCAGGCTGGGTGCAGTGGCTCACACCTATAATCCCGGCACTTCTGGAGGCCAAGACAGGGAGATCACTTTAGCCCAGGAGTTCAAGACCAGCCTGAGCAACAGAGCAAGATCTCATCTCTATTTTAAAAATGCAAAAATTAGCCAGGTATGGTGGTACATGCCTGTGATCCCAGCTACTCAGGAGGCTGAGGTGGGAGGTTTGACTGAGCCTTGGAGAATGAGCCTGCGGTAAGCCAGGATCACCCCACTGCACTCCAGCCTGGGAGAGAGAGCATGACTCTGTCCAAAAAAAAGCCAAGCTCGGTGGCTCACACCTGTAATCCCAGCAGTTTGGGAGGCTGAGGCGGGCGGATCATGAGGTCAGGGGTTCCAGACCAGCCTGACCAACATGGTCTCTAGTAAAAATACAAAAATTCGCCAGGTGTGGTGGTGCATACCTGTAATCCCAGTTATTTGGGAGGCTGAGGCTGGAGAATTGCTTGAATCCGGGAGGTGGAGGTCGCGACGAGCCGAGAGTGCGCCATTGCACTCCAGCCTGGGCAACAGAGGGAAACTCCATCTCAAAACAAAACAAAACAAAAACAAACAAAAAAACAAACAACGGTGGCTCATGCGTGTAATCCTAGCACTTTGGGAGGCCAAGGCAGGAGCATCCCTTGAGCCCAGGAGTTCGAGACCAGCCTGGGCAACATAGGGAGACCCTGACTCTATTACTTAAAATAAAAGAAACAAAACACAGCCACACAAAAACTTGTATGTGAATGCTCATAGCAACATTCCTGGTAATAGCCAAAAACTACAAACAACCCAAATATCCTTTGAGGAGTGAAAGAATAAACTGTGCCACGTCTGTGGATTACTACTCAGCAGTGAAAAGGAACAACTGGGAGCATGTACTTTAGGATTTTCCCAAAGGCCAAATTTCCCTGATCCTATATTGTAAAAAATAAAATAAAAAGGAACAACCGCAGATCTATGTAACAATGTAAACTTCAAACCCATTTTGAGTCTCTGCTGCCTAGGGCTGGGAGCAGCAGAGACTGCAAAAGGGAACTTTTTGAGGGGACAGAAGCTTTCTCAGACCAGACGGTGGTGATGGCTGTACCACACAACTGCATAAATGGACCAGGAGCCACTGAACTCTATCCTGACAACAGGTGAACGTTATAGCATCTAAATTATACTCCAATAAAGAGTCATTCTCAGCCAAGTGCGGTGGCTCATGCCTGTAATCCTAGCACTGTGGGAGGCCCAGGTGGGCTGATCGCTTGAGGTCTGGAGTTCAAAACCCCATCTCTATTAAAAATAAAAAAATTAGCCGGAAATTGCTTGAACCCAGGAGGCAGAGGTTGCAGTGAGCCGAAATCACACCACTGCACTCCAGCCTGAGTGACAGAGCAAGACTCCATCTCAAAAAAAAAAAAAAGTCAGGCCGGGCATGGTGGCTCACGCCTGTAATCCAAGCACTCTGAAGGCCAAGGCGGGCGGATCACCTGAGGCTGGGAGTTCAAGACCAGCCTGACCAACATGGTGAAACCTCGTCTTTAAAAAAAAAAAAGTCATTCTCCCCAACTCCTATTTCCCTCAGAGTAAAGGCCAAGTCCTTCCCATGGCCTCCAAAGCTTGGCATAATCTGCATCTGACCCCACCCACCCCTCTCCCCTCACACACGGGCTCCAGCCTCCTCGCCTTCCCTTCATCACACCTCAAAGCCTTCAAACCGGCTAATCCTTTGCCTGAAAGACTTTTCCTTGTGTGTCTTTGGGACTCCCTCTCTCACTTCCTTCAGGTCTTTGTTCAAGTGTCACCTCCTCAGAGAGGCCTTCCTAGACTACGCTATTTAATTGTAACTCTTCTATCCCCATCCCAGTTTTATTTCTGTCCATGGCACGCACAGCCATCTGAACTGCTTTTTCTTATTTATCTTGTTCCCTGTGTGTCCCCATCTGTGCTTCCCCTAAATCCAGCTCTAACTAGAACATAAGGGCAAGGGCCTTCAAAAGGGCAGCACCTATTTTGTTCACAGCTGTATCCCCAGCATCAGCATAAGGCCTACCATGTAGCTGACTCAATTTGCATTTGCTGAAGGAATGAATGCAAAGCTGTGGGTTCTGTGTCTGAGTTTCTGGCCATAGGAGCAGGCTGGCTAAGGCAGGAGACAGGGCGAGGGTCTGCCCACTGTGCATTAGGCTCCAGCCATGGGAGGAGGGTGGCAGTGGCTGTGGACACATCAGTGACTAAGACACAGTTCCTGCTCTTGGATCTGCACATCCACGCGCACACGCAATCCCCAGCAACATCTGCTAAGGGGCCCAAGAAGTAGCTGAGACCACCAGGGCTAGGCAAGAGCAGGAGGAAGCTAGGATTTGCGACATGTCTTCACTGGATCCCCTGGATCCACTGTGGGCATCAGAAATTCCGCCTTAGCCCAGCCTCTGTTTCAAGATCCGCTCATTCCACAAACACTGAGCACCTCCCCTGTGTCCGGCTCTGAGCTAAGCAGCGCTAAGGAAGCAGTGGTGACCACGACAGTCCTGGCTCTGCCCTCCTGGGGTTCCCAGTCCAGTGGAGGAGCCCAGTCCCCAGAGAGTGAAGCCCAGTGGAGGCAGGGCTGGGACAGGGAGCCCAGACAGTTAAAGAGGGCTTTCTACAGGAGGGGACATCTGAGATCAGTAGGACACACAACAACCAGCTAACGAGGGGAGAGACCTGTGCATTTACTATGAGGAAAGGGACTGAGAGGCAATAAAAGAGGTTTAGAAATAAAATAGGTTCAGAGCAGTGGATCGTCCCTAGGGCAGTGGTTCTCACACAACGATGCCTTTGACCCCTGCTCCTGGAACATCTGTCAATGTCTGTAGACATTTTTGGTTGTCACAACTGGGGACGGGCGTACATGCTACAGACATCTGGCATGTAGAGGCCAGGGATGCCGCTAAACATCCTAAAATGCACAGGGCAGCCCCCCAAACAAAGCATTATCCAATTCAAAATGTCAGTAGCCCCGAGCTCGAGAAATCCTAGTCGTCTGAAGAAAAGAGTTGGACAGTGCAAGGCTGAGATTTATTAAAGAATTTGTACTTTACCCTAAAGGCAAAGGGGTAAGTCTTGATTGTTTTTAAGCAGAGTTGGTAGAAGAGAAGATCAGAGTGCCATCTGGAAGCTCAGGGCAATCAGAGCAACCTGGGCCCTGGTCTCTCAAACCACCCCCAACTCAATAATCAACAGAAACTAAGAGGGGAAACGACCCCCTTTCAGCAAGACTGGGAAACCCCTGAAGACAGGAGCTGAACCTTCATTCCAGCAGTAACTCAACAAACATTTCCTGAGCTGTCCCTGAGGCTAGGCCCTGGTTGAGAATGCTGAAAAGATTCAGAGCAGATATAGTGGGCTCTATCACACAAATTTCATCCAGGTGTCCTCCCCAGGTATTATCACTTGATCCTTCTCTGGGATCCCCCAGTCCCTGACAAAGACTTTTGTCACCAACCTAATGATTCAGGATTATAACTCTTTGTTTACAAGTCAGTCTCCACTCCCTCGACCCCCGGAGAGCGGGGACATGGCTGGCCCTCCTGTCCAACCTCTGCATTTGACACGGAAGAAATAAAGGCCTAAAGAAGGAAAGGAACTCACCCAAGGTCATACAGAGAGTCAGGTTCATTCTCCCCTCTCAACCCGCACTCCTCTCCCCTGAGCTGCCTCCCACATGTCAGTGACATCCCAGTGGGTGGGTCGACAGCACCTTGATGTCTCCATCTATTTCCCAAATGCCTGAACGGTAGCTGCCTGAAATGGTATGTTCTGCAGTGTTTAATTAAGACAGCAGTGGGTCAGAAGTCATCTGCACCTGAACTAATTAACCCACAGGACTAGTTTACGTTAAAAGCACATCATACCAGTCCCTGTGTCAGCAATATCCTGTAACTTCTACATGAAGTTACAAACCTAACCGGGATGACCTTCTGGAAGCGCCTTAGTCTCAGTTCCTTGGATTCCCGTCTGTAAAATGGGTCTGTCGGCCGTGCCCTGATTAATCCTGACTTCCCCAGAGCTAGAAAACTCCCAATTAATCACTGCGCACACCTCAAGCACTACAACGAGGCCCTGAACGCCAGACCACTGTAGAACCGGCCTTGGAGGCTGGAATCGCGGAGTCGAGAACCCAGCGCGCCAAGATACAAGCCTGCGCTCCTCTGAGCCACTGTCTCCCGGGCTTGAGCGACGAGCCTGGCGGCTGCCCGGCGCGAGCGTGCAGGAGACCCGACACGCAACAGGGCCCCGTTCCCGGCACCGTCCGGCCTCTTGGGCTGTCTGGCCCCGCCTGGGCCGGGTATTCAAGGTCCCTCTGGGCAAGGAGCCCCCAGTGCACTGGATTCTGCGACAAAGAGTAGGACACGCCCTGTGGGAGGCCCCCCCCGGCTGGAGAAGAATCCCCTCAGTCCCCTCTCGGCCTCCGTACCTGACCGGAGCCGCCTCCCGCGGCCGCCACCACGGCGCTGCGGGTCCCGTCCGCCTCCTGCGCCGCCGCCATCTTCCCGCTCCGGGTCCCCGCCCCCGCCGCCGGCCCCGCCCCGTCCCCGACGACGCAGCGCAATAGCGCGAGATTTCACGGTTTCCTAGCCCCGCTGGGCCACCGTATCCTGCAAGAGCGCCTTACCCACGCCTCTCGGGAGGGCCACTTCCGGTTACGAAAGGAACGACCAGGCCACCGTACTCCTCTTCCCCGCAGTCCATTCGTTTTCACCTAATAGAAACGCTGTATGCTCCGAAATCCAGCACTTTCTCGGCCAGCATGCGCCTCCCGCAAGTTCTGTCCCTTCTGCCCCGTCGCATTAACTCGACTTTTAGAATTATATGAGCCTTCCGGGTCATCATGTCCGCTTCTCCCTGCCGATTCTTCGAGTCCTTTCGTTCCATGTTTCTTGAGCTTTACCGGCCACGGTACAGGCTTCAAAACACACCTTGTGTCGTCATAGGAACTTTTCTGGCCGCCGTATTCGCATTGGAAGAGCAGCCTTTTGCCCAGTACCCTCGTCTTCTGACTCCTCTTCCTAACACAACTCCTGCGTCCAAGTCTCCTGAGCTGATAGTCTTTCTATGTATTTAGAGTCCCAATTTCAGGGGACTTAGGCCAACACACCTCCGATGAGACCCTATCAGACACCCCCAAGCCTTCGGGCAGTCCTGCTTAGCATACATGCGCGTTCCCTTAGTGGTCCAAACCTCGCATCCCTGAGCTCGGCTTCACGGGCTCTGAGAATTCCACAATTTTTCATTAGCTGTGTGTCTTCTTACAGCTCTAAACCTGGACATGTGCTGAGAGACCCCTGGCTTGGAGAAGGTGTTACGGAGGCCCATAGAGGACAAGATGTTCAGAGGCTGTTAACGCTTCACCCGTGAACTTGGGTGGAGGTCTGGCCTGGGTTCAAACCCTTGCGGTGCTACTGACCGGCTAAGAGATCCTGGACAAGTGACTTTTTTTTTTTGGCAGAGGCTCGCTCTGTCGCCCAGGCTGGAGTGCAATGCCGCGATCTCGGCTTTCTGCAACCTCTACCTTCCGAGTTTAAGTGATTCTCTTGCCTCAGCCTCACGAATAACTGGGATCACAGGAGTGCGCCGCCACGCCCAACTCATTTTTTTTTTTTTTGCATTTTTAGTAGAGACGGAGTTTCGCCATGTTGGCCAAGCTGGTGACAAGTGACATCTCTGTTTGAGCCTCAGTTTCTCCCCCTTTTATAAACTAGGGATTATAATCATCCTTTTTTTTTTTTTTAAAGATGGGGTTTCACCATGATGGCCAGACTGGTCTTGAACTCCTGACCTGAGGTGATCCACCCACCTCGGCCTCCCAAAGTGCTAGGATTACAGGCATGAGCCACCGCGCCCAGCCAATCATACTTGTCATTCGTCTTTCCGTTTTGCCCTGTTGTGTTATTTGGGAAGACGTAGTTAGCTAGCGAATGTAAAACGTGAGGTCCTGGGCCTCATGCTTAAGTGGTCAATATTCGAGGCGCTGTGATTTTGAACTTTATATATTACCTGGAGGGAGTGCAAGCTTTGCATTGGGATATTCTAAATATTTAATTGTCATTTTATTATCTGTTTCCTCCACTGTTCTCTAGGTCTCAGCTCTGTAATAGTATGTCTCGCTCTGGGAAGCTCTCCCTGAGCCCATTTACCATTCTTCCTGGCCCCCTCAGCTCCTCCATCCCACCACCTGATCACTTTGTGTCATCACTGTCAGGGATGGGTGTGTCTCCCCAACTGGGCAGGCTGACCTGGGACTGTTGTGGTCACTGCTGTATCTCCAGCACTGCCCTGGGGTTGATTCCTGAAAGTATGAGGCTCTCAGTCAGGCGTGATAGCTCACACCTGTAATCCCAGCACTTTGGGAGGCTGAGGCGGGCGAATCATGAGGTCAGGAATTGGAGACCAGCCTGACCAACATGTTGAAACCTTGTCTCTACTAAAAATTCAAAAATTAGCCGGGTGTGGTGGCGCGCGCCTATAATCCCAGCTATTCGAGAGGCTGAGGCAGGGGAATCTCTTGAACCCGGCAGGCGGAGGTTACAGTGAGCCAAGATCGCGCCATTGCACTTTAGCCTGGGCCACAGAGTGAGACTTCACCCCCAGAAAAAAAAAAAAAAAAAGCCAGAGTACTTTGGGAGGCGGAAGGCCGAGGCGGGTGGATCACGAGGTCAGGAAAAGAAGACCATCTGGCCAACATGGTTAAACCCCATCTCTACTAAAAATACAAAAATTAGCTAGGCGTGGTGGCGCGCTCCTGTAATCCCAGCTACTCAGGAAGCTGAGCCATGAGAATCGCTTGAATCTGGGAGGCGGAGTTTGCGGTGAGCCGAGATCGCGCCACTGCACTCCAGCCTGGGCGACAGAGTAAGACTTCGTCTCAAAAAAAAAAAAAAAAAAAAAAATTAAAAATAGCCGGTGTGGTGGCATGTACCTGTGGTCCAGCTACTCTGGAGCTGAGGTGGGAGGGACGCCGGAGCTCAGGAGTTCGAGGTGGTGGCAGTCAGCTGTGATCACACTAGTGCACTCCAGCCTGGATGACAGAGTGAGACCCTGTCTCTAAAAAAAATAATAATCATCATCATAATAAGTAAAAACTTATTCCTACTGTAAGTCACAGGACAGACGCAGTCTTCTCTCCACTAGGGGGCGCAAAATACTGATCGGGGCTGTGATTTCAGGTTATAAAAGGAGAAGCAGGCTGGGATCCAAACTTCAGGTCCTGAGGAAGAGGGATTGGGGGATCCCAGACTCTTGAGTTCTAGGGAAAGAAGAATCTAGGGGTCTGGACTCTGGGGGTCCTGAGGGGAATGGGGTTCTGAGAAAGGAAGGAGGAGTCTGAGGCGAGCACCAGGATTGGTTGGAAGTGGAACTGGTCCGGGCAGTGCTTTAGTTTGGCTCCAGTCCGTGGGAACCAAGTGCACACAGCAGGGATTGTTCCTACAGGATCTACCCCTCCCCACCACCCTCTGCGCTTGGCAGCCTCAGTTCTTCCCAGGCCCCGGGTACTGTGGGGCATTACCCGCAGTCCCTCCCCAGGGCGCCTGTTTTCTACTGGACTCAGCTGCCCAGCCTCAGGACCTGGGAAAGCTGCCCCAAGAGTGTTGAAACCCTGACTGGAGGTTAATGGAGAAATACAGGCTGTGGATCCCCAGAGACCAAGAGCCCCACCCATGGGACTTGGGAAGCAGAACCAGCCTGGACCCCGTCAGGATACAGGAATCTCAGCCCCCAGCCTTCTTCATTCATGGTCCCAGCACTGGCCTCCTTCAGACCACGGAGCCTCTGCTTATTTGTACCTTCTGCCTTCTGTGCTTTTTGCTTGCAATGAAGTTTTTCTTTTTTCTTGTTTTTTTTTTGAGAGAGTCTCACTCTGTTGCCCAGGCTGGGGTGCAGTGGTGCTATCTCGGCTCACTGCAACCTCTGCCTCCTGGATACAAGCAATTCTCCTGCCTCAGCCTCCAGGTAACTGGGATTACAGACCCACGTCACCATAATTGGCCAATTTTTGTATATTTATTTATTTATTTATTGAGATAGAGTTTCGCTCTTTTTGCCCAGGCTGGAGTGCAATGGCGTGATCTCGACTCACCGCAACCTCTGCCTCCCAGGTTCAAGCCATTCTCCTGCTTCAGCCTCCCAAGTAGCTGGGATTACAGGCATGCGCCACCACGCCCAGCTAATTTTTTATAATTTTGGTAGAGACAGGGTCTCCCAAAGTGCTGTGATTACAGGCATGAGCCACCACACTCAGCCCTTTTTTTGTTCTTTTGTTTGAGTCAGGGTCTCCTCCACTGCCCAGGCTGGAGGGCAGTGGTGCCATCTCAGCTCACTGCAGCCTCAACCTCCTGGGCTCAAGCAATTCTCCTGCCTCAGTCTCCTGAGTAGCTGGGACTACAGGCATGCGCCACCACTCCCAGCTCTACTAAAATTCGTCTCTACTAAAATTTTTGTATTTTTAGTAGAGATGGATTTCACTGTGTTGGCCAGGATGGTCTCAGGATCTCCTGACCTCGTGATCCGCCCGCCTCAGCCTCCCACAGTTCTGGGATTGCAGGCATGATCCGCCACACCCAGCCCTGTACTTTTTTTTTCTGAGACAGAGTCTCTTGCTCTGTTGCCCAAGGTGGGGTGCTCTAAGATTGGCCACACCCAAGGCTTTGATATCTTCAGTTTCACTCCTCTTCCTTGCCTGTATTGGTGTCTGAAATTAACTTCTCCCTTTGTCTTTTTGTTCCCTGAGGGCAAGGGTCTCTCTATTTGTGGCCTCAGGATGGAGTACAGCTCCTGGCTGTGCTTAATAGTAATGTCATTACTATTACTAATAAAGAGAAAACAGTTAAGAAAACATATTACAGGCTGGGCACAGTGGCTCAATCCTGTAATCCCAGCACTTTGGGAGGCCGAGGCGGGTGTATCACTTGAGCTCAGGAGTTCAAGACCAGCCTGGCCAATATTGTGAAACCCTGTGTCTACTAAAAATACAAAAATGCTGCTAGGCTTGGTGGCTCATGCCTGTAATCCCAGCACTTTGGGAGGGTGAGGAAGGCAGATCACCTGAGGTTAGGAGTTTGAGACCAGCCTGGCTAATATAGTGAAACCCCATTTCTACTAAAAACACAAAAAATTAGCGGGGAATGGTGGCGCCTGCCTGTAATCCCAGCTACTCGGGAGGCTGAGGCAGGAGAATCAATTGAACTTGGGAGGCAGAGGTTGCAGTGAGCCGAGATGGCATGACTGCACTACAGCCTGGAACAGAGCAGACTCTGTCTCAAAAGAAAATAGTAATAAAATGAAAATACAAACATAAGCCCAGCATGGTGGCACATACCTGTAATCCTAACTACTCAGGAGGTTGAGGCAGGGGAATCGCTTGAACCCAGGAGGCAGAGGCTGTGCAGTGTGCTGAGATTGCACACCATTGCACTCCAGCCTGGGCAACAGAGGGAGACTCTGCCAAAAAAAAAAAAAAGGAGGGAGAGAAGAAAACATACTACAAAACTATAATCACTAAAACCATTTGCAATGGACCCGTGGCTTTTTGAGGGGGCACATGAGGAGGGCAGGACTGTCTTTCCCTTGCCATGACCCCAGAGCTAGGTAGGGTCTCAGTAATGCATGTGGGATGATTGTATGAGGTTTGTCAATGAGCACAGGCTCTAGAGGGCTTTTTTTTTTTTTTTTTTTTTTTTTTTTTTTTTTTTTTTGTGGACGGGTGTGTGTCGGTATCCCCCGGGGGGGGGGAAGGTAGGTTTGGGGGGGTGTGCCACGCG